>JANAWD010001004.1:0-10280 GCA_027627245.1 Meripilus lineatus | reverse complement strand
AAGGCGGCCAATTCTTCGGCCACTCCCTTGGCGTGCGGTTCATAATGGGCCACCGGGCACCTACGACGGCATCACTGGGGCCCTCAGGGTCGTTTTTTTGTAAGTTTCCTCACTTTCCAGTGTTCGTTTGGCCTGGTTGACGCAATGGTGCATTCCGTTGTCTAGGCATATTAGGTCTTGGTTTCGCTGAGTCGGTGCAACAACGGACACTCCAATCAGTAGCCCTGTTCCGAGGTATTACGCTTTGATTATCCTCATTCTTGGTTTTCATCATATCTTGTACCGCCCTCTCGGGCCATGCTATCGGACGATGACTTTGGTGCTAGCTCACGTTTTGACGTGGGCTGATCCAATGTTCTCTCAACTTGCTTAACGATTTTTCGGACATGGCTTCTATTGCTTTCCATTGTTTTAATTCCTTGCAGCTGTTTTCAGCCCGCTGTTATACCTCTTCCTCGCTGTGTTGATGTAGAAGTGTTGTTCTCTCACCTTGTCGAACAATTTATTGGATACGACTCGGCTTTTCTTGCTTTCTCTCATTGTAGCTGTCTTCAGCTCGCTTTCATGCGGATTGGGACGTCTTAGTCGCTGCGCCGTTGCTTTGACTTTCGCACTACACTCGAGTCGCTTTCTTGTACGTCTCGCTAATGCACTTTCTTGCATTACTTGTAAATGTTTTTGTACGTTCCCTCATTGGCTCGTTTCTGTCAGTTTAACAGGCTCACACACTCTTATGTTCCATTATCTAGGCATCTAAAGCCGTAGCTTTTAATTCCTCATTCTTGGCGTTCTCGCTGGCTCTCTTTCTCGATCAATTCTTGTACCCCCTTCCATTCTCGTACCTTGCTGTTGGATAATGTCGTATCTCATGCTTTCTGCTTTCAGAACCCTACACTGTTTTCGAATCCTTTCCTGCACCGCCCGCAAATTGTAAATTGTTGATCGTGCGACGTTATTCTTGCGTTGTGGAATCAATTATATTGCACTCGGCCTGGCGCGAGTCCTGGTTATTCTACACGAAAATCCGAAAATTGGATGTACGAGGCCAGAGGCCGAGAAACCTTGTCAGTGTCTACTCTCACCCCCGCGTTCTCGGTGCGTCTCTTTTTCGTAGGGGTGGATGTTCCGCTCTGACGCAACCGCCTGCCACTCAGTATCTCCTGTTAATGTTGATCAATCGCTCGTGCCAAGAATGTTTCCTCGGGGACTGGGAGAACTTATGCATGTCGAAAACAAGCAGCTCTGAACCGCGAGGACGTTGATTGACCTTAGAAAATCGTAAGACGAGACAATTGGGTTCGCTCTCACCCGTTCCGTGCATCACATTTTCTGATTGATTCTTCTGGCAAACCGTCCTGGATATCCGTTCTTTGGCAATCATTTATTACAAGTCCTTGGGGGCGATTTCAGCTGTCATTCCGTGTCTAAACCTGATATGAACGGCGAGAAGAATCTTTGGGCTCAACTTCCTCGCGACCTTGATAGGGATACTTTGTTGAAGTTGGCTACGGCGTTTCAGGAACTTCGAAGAGCGTATGAGAGGCGGTAACTCCTACCTATCCGTATTCGCTTCGCGGTATGTCTTCGTGAGTCTCTCTTGGGAAATTGTATTCACTAACTCCTGGCGGAAAGAACTAATTGACATTATTCGGCATATCCAGACTTATCCGGGCGACACTACTAGAGTCCACTGTAAGGAACGTTTTCGGTTTCGACGTATATAGACCAGAGACGATCAAGAAGCTTGAATAAATCCTGTCAATTCCTGCAGTTTCGGGAGCTCTTCACTTGACAACAGAGCATTCAACGCAACACTGGGGACGGAAGCCTGGGCAATTTCCATGGGCGTTCCTCTTGTTAAGAGTAGTTGACAGGGCTTATGGTAAACTGACTCACAGATGAGGGTGTTTGCGACAGGATGGAGTTGTCTCATTGTCGAGGTGAAGGAACGTTGCCGTGATGTGATGATTGAATATGAGACATTGAATGACAACCCACCTTTTTTTTGGAAAGGGGAGAACGTCATGTTCACCAACAGTGCACGGTCACAGAATATTCTGATCGCAACGGTTTCCTCGTAGTCTTCGCTGGTGGGCTATGCATAATGGCCCACCGGTGACGTATGACGGCCTGATGGGGTATCCATAACCTATATTGGAACACCTCTCCCCCCACTTGAGAAATCTAAAGACAAGGGGGAGTTTGTTCCGTTATGGAAATAGGAAGTTAGAGATGAGAAAGGGAGGCGACGATTGCATGGTGCATTTACTGGTGGTTTCTCAGCTGGATACTTCAATACTGTGGGACCCAACGAAGGTACGTCTTCATTCGGGGATAGACGGGTGAAGTCGAATGATACAAATGTTACTGTTACTCTTAGAATGGGCACGGTCTACATTTGCTTATTCTCGCTCGGATCGTGCGAAGCAAGAGGGGCGCGACCGGAGGACTTCATGGACGAGGAGCATCTGGCCGAGTTACGAGATAGCAAGAAGCTTGTTGACGAGAAAGAGGAGATGGACTTCGGCGGAACAGCTTTGGAGCTCAAGAGGCGCAACAACGACACTGATCAACAAGAAGAGTGCGTCCTCCACCCGTTCAAATTGGAATCAAAACCAGTATCAGTTACCATGCTGTCTAACGTCTAATGTCCTATTTATAGTTCCATGGCATCGCGCCGTTCCTTGTCGTTCTCGATTAGTGGACTTTGAAACCCTTCTATCTGCTGTTTGGTATGTTGCATTAGACCAACATTTTCGTTAGATACTTGGATCTCTATAGCAAGAGGGATATGATGGTACATTTTCCAATCAGCCAACAATTTCATATATAAACCCGCCCTTCCCGAGGAAACCTGGCCTTGCAACGAAGTCGACAGTGACCTGCTTTCGCATATCGCAGCACAATCTCGTCTTCTGCATCTCTGCGAAGGGGGGTAAGTGTCCCAAAATTGTGGACCGATACTAAAATTACGAACGTCATTTTTGCCAGCTTCCAGAACTGGTTTTCAACTTCTGCTGGGGTCGGGTCTCTACGCAGGTTCTTGGGAATACTCTCCACAATACCTCCTTCCAATTGTGGCAGATCCTCATAGTCACTTTTGGTATCCAAGCGTGGGGTTGTGCTGCCCACCCATGCGTCAAAACCACATCTGGTTCATTTCGTTATGAATAGCTACTCACGGAATGGGTGACATGGCGGCTTGCAGTGTCGTTTGCTTGAATCGCGGTATGAGTGTTTTCCCAGCGTGATAACGTTGGCTCTGATCTGCCTGCGTGATTCCACGAAGGTCAGATTTAGCCGACCCAATGACGCTCCCTCATCCATTGTAGTCTGGACCGTTCATTCCCAATTTGGTTCTTAGACGCCTAGAGCGTTCTAATAGTCCTTACCCAATCACAAAGTGCGCGGTGAAGAAAAGACCCAATCAGAAAGTACTCGCTAAAGTCACGAGAGGCCAACGTCACAAGACAAATGAGTGTGAACAATCAGGGCAATCCATTGAACAATTGGACAATCTAATACGACAAGTCTGATTACTCCCAGGTAAAATCTCCCAAAGCGAGAATTTTCTCTCTAGCTATGCCATCCCTTCCCGATATCCCACCGAGTCGAATTACCATACAATCTTCATCACCAAACCGACGCGTCTTCGGGAGAACGAACCCCAACTCGAGGGAGTCAGGCTCGCGAGACGTGTAGCCGCGAGCAGCGTACTTTTCCTTCAACATCTCAAGGCGCGGATGAGCCATCCCAATCCCTCTAATATAGCCATGCCCAAGGAGAGTGAGCTCGGGATATGCGATGCAAAGCGCGTCCCCAGTAAGGAAGTTGAAAAGGAAGGTATTCCAAAATTTGGAAATGGGGAAGAGAGCGGAATGGTGCTCGCTGATGATGATGTCGATTTTCCTCCCACCGGCACTGGCAGGACGAACGAGTGATACGACGGTGATGAACCCGGGGCTCATTTCTGGATAACGTCTCCTGGGAGCGGGGCGGAAAACAGGTATGTACCTGGCTCCCTGGAAGAAAGAGATAAGCCGATCTGCATTGGCTTGCCCATAAGTGTAGATGTCCATATCTCCGGTTGGCCAGTCCCCAATGGGACTGAGGAACTTGACGGCGGTTGAACCGGAAATGACGGAGTTGGTCAAGGTCAGAAGACGCCTGAGGTCCGATGGGCGGTCGGTGTAGGGATGGAGGAGATAGTTATAACGGATATCGAGCAGTGCGCGGCCGAAGTTGTAATGGTCAGGACTGATCTTCATCATCTCCAGAGTGCTCGTCAACTCGAGGTCCCTGATGCCCACTTCGGACATCCAGTCGTTGCCACTACTGCCAGCCACAGTTAGACCTGAAGATAGCTGACTGATGATAGACAGGGACTCACTCGTCTTGTGTCATATTCGAAGGGAGGTGGGTGCGCACGAATGTCGAGGCAAACTCGGAAAGAGGATATCGGAGAGGTGTAGCTGATCCTGGGAAGGTTCTGCCAGCGTATCGGAATCGACGGAAGGGAGACTTCATTTATGTATACAACACACATTTTGAGCGAACAAACAGATCAAGTCACACAAAGATTGGCTCGGCACATTCCAGGATCACAAGGTACAGGTTTGGTCGGACTAATCTACATGCTAGCAAAAAAACCGAACTCTCTACGTTTACCCGACACATATCACATATCGTTTTCCCACACGAACCTAAGGAGATAGATCATCAGTTACATCCCACTGGCATCAGGTGAGGGGGCATACTTTTCAATTGCGGTCATCGCGATAGCTCCATCACCAGTGCGCATGTTGACGAGGAAGTCGGCTTGGACACCCATGCGATACGCGATAATCTCGAAAGTGGAGTCCCCCAACGCGAGGGGATAGCATATAAAATGAAGTCGGAAATAGATTTCCAAGCCGTTTTGATAAATCGATGCGATGCCCTTCCGAATACGACCCGGGCGGTCGAACCATGCTCTCGAGGAGGGGACTGATCTTCCATCGCCCGAAAGATAATGGCGCACTGGTATGGAAATGAATTGGGGGTCTCGACCCGGAGTGTAGTAGAGGGCCCTCAATGAGGTACGCTAAGACAAAAGAGGAGTCATTGACGAGGCAGGGAAAGGAGAAGTGATCCGGTACCTTTTGGATGTTCAAAGGCATAGCAGAAGTCTGCAGGCTGGAAGAACGAAACAAGAGGGTTCGCTCGAGGGAGGTCAGACGACAAAAGGAATCCCCCATAAATCAACAAACAGCACTCAACACTTCATCTGGAGACCATCGAATCATTTCCATTGGAACCGGGAGGGGCGAAACGTCTGAATGGGAGCTGGGCATCCCTGTGCCCTGAATATGGGCGTGTACTATCAGGCATTCTCTTTGTTTACCAGGAGAACACTTTCTAGAATACAGGTGCCCCGATGCAGACAAGGCGACACCTCTCCCAGTTCGAGGGGGNCNANANGAAATCAAAGTTTGGAGAGGCCGCCAAGGGAGGATGAATTCGGGGGTGAGAGGTTGAGAAGTCCCTGTGCCTGGNATTGTGCATCGCCGGCGCTGTATCTTTCCTCGGACAAGGTATCCGGATTGCTNGAGAGATCCAATAGAATGGACACTCCAATNCAGAATGAGGTGANAACGTCGGTNCCTNTNTACAAGGAAGACCGTCNGTCGGATATGCTGTTTCCGAAATCCGAGAACACAACAAGATACGCATCGTAGTGCGCTGNATCATCNGATGTGAGCAGCAACCTGGTGATNTGGATATGATACCAAGGCCATCGCAGAGTACCCTAAGACAAAAGGGAGTTAGCAATGAAATGCAAAAATGGGGTGACACTGTCAGGACATNTACCCTTTGATGGTCATCNGAGCTGGCGCNTTGGAATAGAGAACACGCCATCAGGTACAGCAAGTTCTCTTCGAGCTAGCATAACGCCACCAGGAGCTCTCTGTTCANNCAACCTGACGAAAGGACAACGTCCGGCGAAACGATGAAGAGAGGGCCNGAGCAAAAGTGAGTGCCCGGAGTATTCAGGCCCCATAATGCATCNAAGGGTGTCCTCACGAAAGAGGGACACTACACNACCTCAACNTTCCACTGGTTCGTCCAATGGGAAAGNAGAACGAAGGGTAATCNTTTGTAAGNGGTCTTGGTGGACTGCAGGAGGCCGAGAACGTNAGAATTTGGTGCCTTCAAGCTAAGAATGGCAATCGCGACGGCGTTGGGCAAAGGGCTCACCAATATCGACCTCCAGCGTNGGTTCTCCAATTGTGTCGAACCCAGAGATTTCAGTGGGTCGAAAAGCGCCGATCCATGATTTNGGGTCCCATTAATGCCTCGATTCCGCCACGTTCAGTTCTTCGGGATCTTCCAGANACACCAACANAGCTTGTTCCTGGATNGGGATTCGGGTAGTGTTGTTTGTGGAGAGGAAGTGTTGAAAACAACTATGGGCGCTTCATGAGGAGGAGAACTCCTGCGCCAGACAGACGGATATACGGGCACATCCTGGGCCACCAGGACTGAGTGAGTCTAACGCCAATGGGGATATGTCCATAAGAGGATGATAGGCTGATTTCTACATAGAACAAAGCTATTTCGAAGAAATTTTTACAGAAATTGAAATCTCAGCCACCATCACCCCGCTGCGCTCTCGATCCTGAACAACGCCTTCAGGCGCAACAATGCTGGCCACTCTGCGAGTCCTCCATCGTAAACGGGGGGAATATATCCCCCGATTTCGGCTTGGACCAAGACAATGTCATCGATGGCCAAATCATTGTAAGGAATCCGCCGAGAACCTCCCAAGAATCCTTCGTAAATATCAACAAATGGCAGTGGTCTCTGAGAGAAAAAAGAAAAANNCATGAGACATGAGTCAGCGAATAGNAGGAATCGTCCCACCTGCGGCATGCCGTGAATACTGGTGCACATCTTTCGGAGAAAGTCGATCGTATCCTCCATGCAGACGGGTTCAATCGGATTGGGGGTTCCCGCAAGCAAGCCAAGTATCGTGCATGTGTCTAAGCTGTACAGTGGCTCCAGTTTCACGCGAACGTATGACCTCAGAGATCCATCGCGCTGCCCGAAGCCTGCGACTTTCAGCCTGCCCAGGATGGCGATCACAAGGGGTCTGCCGTCAGGCGTGCATAACATGTGAGATGGGCGAACCTTCGTCTTGCCCCCAGAAGAGGTTACTCGGGAGCATCCGTGGGGCGTACACATTTTGGGTATTGTCGGCGAGAGTATGTAGTTCAACAAATGGGTGAGGGAGCCCATCGGCAGTCTCGGATGTGTTGCTTGTCAACCTGCCATCAGAGCTCTCTTGGGGCCCAGAAAACAAGGTCTGTTCAGAAGAAGATAAGCGTATGGTTCAGTGGACGAGAGGGAAGAATAAACTAACCATGGAGGACATTGCGATTTCGAGATCCATGAGTTCAAATCGTCGAGAGACAATGCATTCAAAGGAGGAAGACAAGTCCCTTTTATAAGGTACTCAGCATGACAAACGGCACACAATATCACGCGTATCAGAATGAGGTCACAGAAGCAGATTTTATTTGTTCTCAAGCAACAACAACTTTCTATTCTACTACAATAATCAGAAGGCCTCGGCATTTGCAACCCCCTTGATCAAATTCACGTTAGAGATAGAGAACGCGACAGCGTAGGAGGGCCACTGGTCAGGGCTGACTTTCGGAGCACCAGGTTCCACATTGGTTTGGAACCTACGAACGTATCCTTCGATCAGGACAAAGTCATTCTCGCGAAGGGCTGAGAATGTGAGAGAAGGACGGTTGCGAGGATTTCCCTCGAAGATCGAGGTGCAATCATAGCAGGGGGGTGGTTTGCTGGCATCCTGGTCAAGAAGAAGTGAGAGGATGTTCGGATGGCTGATATATGAGATACATACCCCATATTCGCGGTAGTTGATCCACATGGAGTCTTCGTTGCTGAGCTCTGCACGGGGCCGCGCCATGTTTGCAACGATGGAGTTGGCACGATTGGCGTCTCGCGGTAAGAGCCATTCTATCTTGATGCCGAAGCCGCCCTTGGCACTGGACGAAATCCCAACGATGGTGCCCATGAACCACAAGATGGATTTGCCCCTCAGCAATGGAGTGGACAAACACGTTGGAACGTTCCGATTCCATTCAAGCTCCCCGGCGCGGCCAATCATCTGCTCCCGTGCGAGTGCCTTGTTCAGGCGGTCAACAAGGGGAGCGAGAAAGGGGTGAGACTCGGCGGTGATGAAGACAGGTGGTGTCTGCGATTGGAAGGGGTTAGAATGATCCCAGAGGTCGTGCAATGATGGCGTACCTGGAAGTGATCGTTGGCCTGGTTGGTGACCTGGTTGGCCACAGCATTGGCAGCCGGGACAACGACCTGATGGGCAGCCACGACATTGGCAGCCGGGACAACGACCTGGTGGGCAGCCACGACATTGACAACGTTGGCGAGCTGGTTAGCCTATGAGAAGCTAGGTTAGCACTGTCCAAAATTATGAGAGAGCATAGAATACCTGAGTATTGAGGGCCTCGATGTTTGCCGCTGGGATAGCGACCTGGTCGGCCTGGTGGGTGACCGCGTCCTATACAACTGCTGGTGAGAATGGGTTTTCAGAGCGAGCATCGGAGCGTACCTGATTACCACCTGCTTCGGCGTCGAGAGGAACCTGAGTGTCCTCGACGATGGTGTTCTCGTCATCAGATGGCACCGGATCATCGGGAGATAGGGGAGAGTCCGAACCAGAGGCTCCATTGACCACCTTTGGGATAGTAATGGTCAACGGAGTCTCGTCGACATTGGCAGTGCCAACAGTGGTGCTGAGCGTCCATCAGTTGAGAAAGAGAATATGGACGGGGGGGGTAGACTTACGTCTTAGCCTTGCGTCCTTTTTTTGCTGGAGTTGTGGTAGCGAGGGGGGTGGGGGAGCTATGGGGCAGGATTAACGGACTGGGGGGGACTTGTGTGGAGATCGTGCAGTACCTGGGACGTTTTGCAGCGGCACTACGAGAGGCGGTCTTCATGATAGCAGATGTTGGCGAGGAAAGCAAAGGAGTTTCACTGACGGGGAAGTTTCACTAACGGGGAAAGCGAACGAGTTACTCACATTTTCTTCAGCAAGTATATGTATCTCATCTTCGACGAATCAAGCGAAGTTTTCAACCCAAGAGCTCGGGCCGGACCAGAGACACTGATTTCTGGTGCCTGACGTCGGCGCTTCTTGTCACATGAGGAAAACAATAAGAGAGTCAACGGCGAATTTCTTGTTGACCACCAAGATCGCGCCCCCGATGTGTTCATTGCTAGCTACGCCAACGACCGGGATACGCTATGACGCCTTCTCTGGTTTCCACCTGTCCCGCCGAAAGGAACCGCCCTGAACCAACAAAGTGGTTAACGTCGAAGCTTCTCGAAATTTGGAGGCATGAGATGGGCCCATTTCGACCTGCTGAACCATTACGAGCATCGGACCTGGCAAGACCGGATGGCCGTTCGAGCGTTGTTGCAGACCCAAGGCACGATTCGTATCCCAGAAAAGTGCGGCAGCATAAACCCGGCATCGCCCAATAGTAAAAGTGGAGGGGTGAATACAAGTGTAAAGTCGATCACATATTCCCCGCAGCGATCAGCTTGAACACTCCTTCATTTCCCCTTTCTGCGAAGATAGCATGAGTTCACACATCGGAAGTAGGTTATCCGGCAGTGTCATCACCTACTGTCGCTCATCCATCTGTTGTCAGTGGGCGACTTGTTAGTGCGAGATCTCTGGCCGAGGGGTCTCCCGAAGCTTGGATCAAGCCACTTATCAGCGCAGGGAATCACCCCACGCTACGTTCTACCTTCTTCGCTCGACGAAACCCTTTTTTGGGTCGATGTGGAAGTCAATCCAGAGGAAAGCGACAAGGCACGGACGACCTACGTTGTCTATCACGCGCTGCCAGGCCCCAACGGAGACGGAGGAGATGCTGAGATACAGTTTCACATGCAAGGATTTGTCGTGGCATGCAATGTTCACCCTCTCGGGACTTGGAAAGCACAGTAAGCATGTCACTGTACTCACGACTCTTGACTCTTGGCTGAAGCAATTGGTCGTTCAGCCAGGGTGCCGAAACTGCCCAAAACGCCTACCAATATCTCGAGGTCTCCGGTTTGAAGCTCCCGAAGCCTTCAGTCATCAAGTACGAGGTCTCCATGCGCTCGCTCGAGCAGTAGAGATCGCTACTCGATTGAAATGCACAAACTTGATCAAGGAGGACGCAAGCACAGTAAGGCTC
>JANAWD010001003.1:0-10298 GCA_027627245.1 Meripilus lineatus | reverse complement strand
GGGCCGATTCTTTGGGCGGATGGATGTTTCACGACCTAACGGCATGGTACCAACCCGGACCAGCCAGTTGTGAAGCGATATCCTCTTCCTCCTCGGGAGAAAGTAAAATTAGTCTCAATCTTCATCGGCATATACGCGAAAAGACGATAGTGAAAGTCAGATATGATGGTTCAGGATTGGGGTCGCCATCTACTCACCTCCCTGTCAGGGGTGTCCGTTCAATGCTTGCGAGGAGGGTAGCCCAGAAGAGGATGATAGGTGCCACAAGTAAGAAGTGAAAGATCATGGTGCGATATCGTATATTTTTGAGAAGAACGTCTTTTCGATCGTCATCCAAGTGGTGACCACGGGCTTCTGCCACAGCGAGGTACCTCTTCGACTTGTGGTTCTTTATCAGTAGAACAGGAATAAAGGTGAGGGCTACTCGAGCCGCAGTTCGGGCCATTTCTAGCGCTGTAGATGTCTGGAAATCGTTGCGTAAGCGGGTGATCCATTGTCGGGAAGGAATTTGACGAAATCAGAACGAACCTTGAGAACACCAACCAAAAGAGCAAGGATAGGAGAGTATTGATTACGGGGAGTGGAATGAAACTTTCTGTAACCTCCAACTGCTATAGCTGGTAGGATTGTGGGCTTTGAAAGCTCAGCCTTCAGGAAAGTACGATAAGAGCTGCCGAGTTTCCGGCCCCAGCAGGAAGATGGATGAGAGGAAGTATAGCAAGTTCGAGGAGGTGGGTAGTACAGAGGCCTGTGAGTCGCGATTTGACGAGAAAACGAACGAGTGGTCGCTGGTATTCGCAACCGTGGTCGCAACATCGTACATCGTTTTCCGCGACAAGGTTCGGGAGGGGATGGAAAGCAAAGTCCGAGTCTTGGATGAGTGGAAAGGGAAATGTAGGCGCTAAGACGTGGATAGAGAGTCCATGGCCGAGCCACTCTGCCAGTGGCTGTCGCTGGTTGGTCCCTTGCGATTCATATCCTTGATTGCCGCTCACAACGCCCCCCGGGTCCGCCATTTCAAACGCACTGACGAGTCAGTTCGGCAGTTTCACACAAACAATCTCCCACACATCTCACACCGCAGTCATCACGTCCAATTACTCCATGTCATATCCCATCGTCAGAAACATTACACAGTACAATCCTCCACGCCATACAACCAAACTCTAACATTAGGAGATAAAGGTAGCCTCGTTGTACAATGTGCCAGGAATCTCCAGCCCTTCCGACAAACCAGGCAGTATCCCTTCAGGTCCTTTCACAACAAGCTTAGAGGGGTTAATCCACTAGAAGCAGATCGCTAATCAGATAACAACGAACAAAGGCTTAGAAATCCTCCGACGAACCTGGTAGATATAAGGCTTTGTCCCAGCCACGTAATTCACCATCGTCTTGATGACATACGGAATCTCCGCAAGCACGTCTACTTTCTCAATGAGTCCCTTGTACGCGTCTGGGGATCCAACATCTACAGAGGCCCTCGCGTCTACGGTGCCTGTGGCGCCTGGGAACACTGAAGGTCCAGCCCATCTGTAACTGAGTTCAGTGGGCGCAGCATACCCAGTATCACTGTCGGGTTCAGTCTTGGAGTGAGTCGCCCTCGACGCTACCTCAACGTCCTCCTCCTGTGGGGTATCAGGCCATTTGGTCTCCGCAGTGACCGCAGCCAGCTTTCCACCTAGCACAACTGCGCCCACATTAACACTAACGAACCCAGAGCCTGCGCCCTTCTTCCCGTATTGGTCGGTAGTAGTAAACTCCATCTGGACTGTCGAGATTCCACCATGTTCATTGCTCTGGAAGTGAACAAAATTCCACCTCGCCGCCACGAGGTTCGGTCGCATGCCCTGAATAGCATGTACAAACATCCCAGGACCCTTAGCCGTAATCGCCTGGCCTTTCAGAACGATAATACCTGTTGCTTCTGTGCGTGGCCAAAATCGATGGACAACGTATCCCTCAGCATTCGCGGCATCAGGTCCAAAGTAGGAGAATCCTCCCTTGGGACCTTTCCCGACCTTGAAACCGTGAGCACCAGAGGGACGATTGATGTCCAAGGAGATCTGCAGATCGTCTGCCAGGTTCGCGCGAATCGAGTACGTCTCGGGGTATTCTGAACCTGGGTTCGACTTGTGTGTGATTGAGTATTGGTCGGCTTTGCTTGATCGCTTGTCAAGTCCAGGGGGTGGGGTAACAAAGTTGGAAACATTGATCGACTTCCACGTTGTCTCCTTCGTATTCGGATTATAGATCCGGAACGTAAATTGGATTGTGGGATACCACACACTGATCCCCAATCATAATCAACAGTGGTAGACTTGGGAGATAGAAAGCGAACATACCCAACAGATGAGTGGATAACTTGGCACATCACAGATGTCCCATCCTCAAGGATGTTGTACCACACCTGCGTCTCTACCGCAAAGCCTCCGGGGCAAGTCCATTCTGTATCCTTAGGCTCGAGTTCTCCATAGAGCTCTGAAGGAGGGTATGCTGAAGAGACCGGATGAAAATTGGGGGCGTTGGGATCAACGGGGGGTGCAGTACTGTGAAATTTTCAGTATTCATCGATCCACGACGATTCCAAAGGCACGTACGACCAGAGTGAAGAAAACATTGCAAGTCGTAAGGTAGAAAGAAAAGGCGCCCACTGGCTAAAGATAAATGGCCTGTCATGTGACGTCACCGGACAAGACCGGCCCCCAGCCTTTCTTGGCACATAAGCCTTCGTTACGTCAGCAGATCTCTTCGATGCCTCCCACAGAGCCAATTGCAAAGCGGCGCCTCTTCCGCCACGAATCAGAGACAAATCACAATGAGGTCTCCCAGCACACGGCAAGGGCGAGGCGCAGGGATCCAGTCAAGACGACGACCAACATCCCACACATCTCACCAACGCCAGCTGAACAGTTGCAAATCTTGAGAGATCCCCCTTGTGGGTCCCTACGACGTCTTCTACGATCAAACGCACCTCCCTACTTTCTTTACTGGGCGGTCAGGAACCAGGAGAAAGGCAACCAATCCTCTTGTGAGCATCTTTGGCACATCTACGAGCCTGAGATACAACCGTACTGAATCCGAATAAAATTCAATTACAGTGCAGGGACTTGCAAGTAACTGGAATTGGAGATCCCGTCCCTCTCCAAGGCTCTCTAGTTCCGACCATGCGGCTTAGAAGTTTCCCTCCAGAATTACGCGACATCATAATAGACCATCTCCACGACGATCATGCCACCCTGAATTCATGCAGCTTGACGAATCGCGCCTGGCTTCCAAGGGCTCGATATCATATTTTCTACAGAATCAAGCTGTCACTGGGAACAACGAAAGAGTCGTTTAAAACCCTGCTGCACAATACCCCCGAGATTGGACGATATATCCAAGACATAGAGATATGTGGATCAGGGGGAGAGATTAATTGGTGGTCAATTGGGGACCCACTTTTGAGGTTATCAGGGTGGCCCACTTTGGGACAACCCATTTCAAGACCTACAGGCTCCGACGAGCTCGACGTCGTTCCTTGGCTCCAACAGGTGCTACCGGAATCGCCCAAGCTCCTCAGGAGGGTGAAACGTCTTACACTATCCTCCATATCAATATGTGCGCCCGTAACGGACGCTCTACGCCGCCATTTCGCGATGGTTGAAGTGCTTGTGTTCAACGGAACGCAGAGTTTGTCCTTCAATGACTACGTGTACTTCCAAAAGGCCTTCATAAACCTGATCGACGTACGTATGCTGGATGCGAGATGGTTACCAAACTCGTGCACTCCCCAAGAGGCCACGGACGTTGACAGCGTCAGACGCAAAATTACAACCCTCGAACTGTCCAAGAAGATCGACGTGGTGACATTGGTTGATTGGCTCATGGAGCGATCCCGATGCGCCGAGCTGAGGACTTTCTCTTGTTTCCTCACGAACGATGCAAGCGCGAAAGCGATCAAGCAGCTGTTACAATCCATGGGTTCAACGCTGGAAAACCTCAGCATCGGTTTCTCAGATACTCGGGATCCTACAGGTGAGTCAGAACCATTCCAGCGTCACGAATTAGAAAATTTACCATCAAGGATCAGAAATCCTGAAGGGTACGGACTTCACCTTGAAACCCTTGACGAATCTCCGGAACCTCCGTATCCCATGCTCAACAGCAGACCGCTTCTCCACATCTCGTCTTTCGTTATCCTGGATCCTCCTCCTTCTCTCGAAAGTTAATTCAAGATTCCTAGACTCTATCACCTTCTCGATCACGGCGAGCGATCTCTTTTCCCTCAATTATGAGGGTTTGATCGTGGTACTCTCACATGCTAGATATCAGACCCTGAAACGAGTAATCTTTGATGTAGAGGCGCGAGTAACGCCAAAGGAATGGATGGAAATGGGACGGAAAGTGCAATGTCGACTGTCTGCACTTGAGGTGCAGCTGGAACTCAACATGCTTCGTTAACAAGCTACATATCCATGTTTGCCTCACTTACATTCAACCACATATCTATCCTCGGATTACTTCACATTATCATGATTGTGTTAGACTTTCTTGTGATGCGCCCGAGCTCTCTCGGCGTCTCTTCCGTGTGTGGTGGACATGTGGTCCGACGTGGAGGACACTTGGGTCCACGAATAGCACAGGTTCTTCGTTCGGGAGTTCTGGAGTTTGGTCAAGTGAGAGGTCGTCAACGGGTGCACTGATGAGTTCGTCCACAGGGAGGAGGTTTGACTGTAAACTATTGGGAGATCGTGTCATCTAATAACATGTCTATTATCACTAAAACCCTCCCCCGTGATTCGACTGTTTACTTACATGTGGCGGTGACGTACTCGGTTCTTCTTCGCCCGCCCACGAAAAATCAACTGTGTCATGGAAGACGTCTTCTTCAACAACCTGATGCTGTGGAGAATCAACTTCCGAGGGTTGATGAGGTTGGGGATGAGTCGTAGGGGTACTGCTCGGCTGCACGTTCTGTGGGCGCGACTCGTTTTGTTTTGTTTTAATGAATTGCATAGACCCAGAGGAGAGGGCATCTAATAAGGCTTGGTTCTGTGCCACCGAGAGAGAAGATGGATTCGACGTGGGCACGCTAGAAGGCCAGCCAACGAGGCGTACTCCATAAGTATTGAGTTTCGTGTGATTGCTCCATTTCATTTCGGCTGTCCTGATTCCAGAGGCGGTTCTACCATTCAACGTTCAATATACCATCATGAGGCGGAACAATATGGAGGAACATACCGAAGGGCAGCTCGCACGTTAGCATACACTTCTGCCTTGATAGAACTCGCAGGACCTTTTCGCTGTGGAACGAGAAGCGATTGTGGACCAACGTTACCAGTAATAGGTAAAGGAGGTATAGCAGGAGCATCATTGATAGGCGCGAAACCAGTGGTAACGTTCTTGCAATGGAGCTTGAATGCCTGTGCACCCGCAGTACCGCAGCCTCTATGACCTCTCCAAAATTCCCTCCCGATCACAGTCCCACCAAGGAAACCTTCATCGGCGGGGTCATTAGGATTCACAACGAGGAAAAACGATTGTAAATCCATGATCTTCTGGAGAGATTCAAGGGCACCAGAGATATGGCGCAGTGCGTTACCGACTAGTACCACACAATGGGAACAGAAAAAAGAAATATATATATGAGTTTTTGGGCGGATCCATAGAATCAGGTATTACCTCTCTCTTGATTGGACGGTGACCCTTCTTGCAAACTAAGATCGGCCTCAAACAAATGCTTGCAATGCCATTCAGCAGTCCGTCTCCGAACCTAAATGCCAAGTCCACATCCAAGATCCCACATCAGTAAAACAGTTTGAAACCCAAGCATCATCCCACAACCACGATCAACGCGACACAAGGAACACACAACCGGCAAACCCACCTCATCAAAGGAACACCTCTCTCGCTGAGCAAACGCCTTCAAGTCCACCAGGGACCTCTCCCACAACGCTTCCAGTCTCTCCAGGAACAAAGCCCCATCAACCGCCGGAGTAGGTTCTTGTGACATCGCGTCAAGACATACAAAAGCACCCTTTCAACAATATCTCCGAGATTGATTCGCCAGATGGCCCCAGTGGGATTGGCAACGACGCCCGAACCCTCCAACCCGCAATGGTGTCCACTGTTGAATACAATAAACGGCTATCCCCGAAATCAAAGACCCAGGATTCCACTTGGTCCAATAGGGTATCGATCCACCGTTGGTAAGAGGTATACGAAGACCACGAGAGCAGGAGCACCAAGGTAGTGCGAGTAAGAAGACCGATGGTAGTAGAATCACGAACGTACGCATCCTGTTGACGATGTGCTACCATCAGGATGCCTTCCCAAAATAGTCATGCTTGTCAACTGCTGTGGGAAAAGGAAACCGCAGAATTCGACTTCCATTCACAGGTGCCATAATGAAAAACGGTCTTGGAAGATCTCTATATACGGGATACGATACTAAAAGTGTTCAGGTATAGGCTAGTCTATCAAAATGTTACAGTACGGGGATAAAGAGCTCTATGTAGTCCATCAAGGGCGTATCACAGGAGGAGGAGAGTGTAAAACCAACGAATGTATATTTCAAGGAAAGACAAGTGTGTAATCCAATCCGATCTTGTAGTAATGGAGGCTCCAAACGTCAAAAGCGTCCGAATGCTTTAAAAGTCCGGAACCGAGCGGCTGATGGATAATCCTTAGTGAATCGAAGTCGAGCAGACAGCGAGGTTGCTAGAGAAGCTTGAGCCTGAGTGCACAGAACGAATGAGAAAAATCGGGGGTCGAGCTCAAGGAAGTTCGTGGCGTACCAGGGTAAAACCAGAATGTTACAGCGATGACGACGTAAAGGCCTTCTCGGCGAGTTATCAGATAAGTCCATACAACATGATTCGACCATAGAACTTACAGACGAGAATGACCCCTTCGAGCCAATTCGAACGACCGTCTGCGACAACATATCCCATTGTATTCACTTGAGGGGATGGTGAGACCAGGAGAAACCACGGAGAATTATCACGCATGATTCTCACCCGAAATGTATAGCACCACTGATTGAAAAGGGTCAAACAGGAGCGCCAGAGGTTTGTCGATGATCCACCCGAGGATGACCATGAGGCTGCCACAAGGATCAGAGACAACAAACAAACCAAGCGAAGATGGTACCCACGGAATCACCAAGAGAGCGGTTTGCTGACGAGGTTACAAGTAAGTTAGTAACCTCTCAAGGCAACATGGCGTGGGACGACTTACAATGGTGGAGCCAACTGCGACGCTGATGGAAAGTGCGAGCTGGTCCTTTACCGAAACGTTGATTGCGGTGATGCACTCTGGGGTCTCTATAAGTCCCACAACTCGTTGTGTTCCAACGAAATCCTTACCTGCAATGGAGGCAACCGTCGGTAACAAGATTAACCCAATCCACTCCTTGCTGATAGTTGGAGAGAGATCATCCATAGAGTCCACCATCCACTCCGCATTGATACCGACCAGCTATGGGATGTGATAGGATTCCAAAGCGATGAAAATTCCACCGAGATCACGTACCACCGCAATAGAAGCCAATAGTAACAAGGTGATCGTCCAACTCAACTTCGGTTCTTTTGGAACAATGCTATCTTGAACCCCTTCTGTCACAGATCCTCCGTGCTGGACTTGATTAACTTCTTTCTCCCCGATGGTGTGGTCCGGATCTGGTCCTAAATAGATTACCTCGTCTCGCGGAGGCGATGCATATTGCGACTTCTCTTCACCAGAGGTCCAAATGGTATGGTCGTCCGATGCACTACTAGACCGTCTTCGGCGGATAGGATCCGTGGTCTTGACGAGGCGCACAGTTCTTCCTTCTGCGAGTGTGAGGTCCTTCGTGGAGGAAGAGGGCATCTGAGTCGCATCTGTGATAGTCACCTGCGACGTCGCTGCAAAAGGCGAAACGAGATATACATCGACACTGGCGTTGTGTAGATGAGTGTGGGAATGTGTCCTCGTCTTCAAGTGCGATCCCATGTAAGGCGAGTCTGGATTTGAAACAAGCATTTTTGGGCTTGCAGGGTAACCATGATATTGTGCCGATTTTCTAACCGGAGTCTGATCTTTGACTTTGGGGCTGGTAAATGGTAAACTCTTATGTCGGATATTCTTGGCGAGGTTTCGAACAGACTCGGTACTTGGGAGCTTATCGCTGTTTGTGGTAGTATCTTTAAAGAGGTGCCTATGGGACCAAAACTGGAAGAGGAGATACGATGCGTATACTGCAGAATAAGAGGTCAGCCAGCCCTCGGGATCTTGGAAGCTTGGAGAATGGATGAAACGAGCATACTGAATAAAAGGACGAATGACACCTAGATGATGAAAATCGATGGTCGGAAGCCAGAACAATGCTAAGTATACAAGACTGCCTCACCCCATGGCTCATTCGAAGGATATCTCGCTTTTGGGTTTCAAGAGAGGTGCCCGCTTCCAGAGAATCATCACTGCTATATGTGAGGGCGAAGTGGAAAGCAGCCGGAAGCAGGACGGCACCAACACTGATGCTCAACAGAGATGAGTGGATTTGAGTAGCCGCTAAGTAAGAAAAATCAGTGTCTTGGCACTTCGATAGTCTGGATACGTACTAGAATTGAAGTCTTGTTCAGTAAAACGGAGCCCACCGGCAAAGAAACACATTCCCAGGATAAGCACTACGACGGATTGAGTCATCGTCCTTTCCTTCACTCAGGCAGCAGGACCTACGAAGTTTGCTCAACATTGAACCAATAACTATTGATAGGCGTCAATGATAAGAATTGTATGTCTCGATGGAAACATACGCGACGATTGTACTACTCGCAACTCGCATTTTCTCAGAGCGGTAATCTTTATATGTCGATTTCAGTCAAGATTGAATCGACTCTGACAATCAACTCACTCACAGCAACTACAGTCTCTACCCTGGATCGATAATTGACATCAATGGGCACGAGAGCAGGACAAGAAACTTACGTATTACTCTACGCAATGGAAAGGTAAGCCAGAATGTGGAGAAGATATCCAATTTACTGACCATGGTAGCGTTCAGAAGCCCCGTCGTCGAGTTTCCGAGACGGATCGAGAGATCCTTTGTCGCTAGATCGTGCATCTGGGAACTGTCAAATTGAGAGATACACATATAGAATTGAGACGCTCACCTTGACCAATGGGATCATGGCCAGTATGGAGACTACAAACAGATCAGCGAGAGACAACGCCATAGAGAGCGCCGACTGACAAACAAAGATTACTGTATCACAATTAGTAGTTGCAACTCTCAAAATCCACTGTGGAAGAAGTAATCAGCGTCTTGGGAAACGGGCCTGACTTATTCTTCCACAAACCGATGCAGGAAGAAGCAGAACAAGCACGTTCCACCCTGAGCCCAGAATCAGATATAATGATTCTAGATGAAGACAGGGCAGAATTACATGAACCGAACAACACCAGTTTCCAGCCGTGAAATGCTCTGGAAGGGTGAGGCTGAGAGGAGTTGACCGTGATATTCTCCTGGCTTGGCAAACTTGAACCCAACTTTTCGGCATCGTTGACCTTCTCTTTACTCCTTGACCAGGAAAAGATTCGACCAATGAAGGAAGGGGGACCATTCTGCTTGTGTTCCACAAGCTCTGAAGTGCTATTGCACGACGCGGAGGTGCATTGAGACATCGGCCTGTGGGATTGCGAGACCAGAGGGAGAGCCTTTAAATTTCCATTTGAGGCCCTTGAAGCTCGCTGCGGAGACCGTGACGGGGAGTCATCATTACACTTTGAATACGGTGGTAGTTGCCCAGGTGCCGAAGGAGCTGAGAACATAGTCTATCTGAGGGAAAAGACAGGACAAAGGGCCTCCGGTGCCCTTGATGAAGGGGGGAAAGGCAAAGACTGCGGTTGATATAGGCTGAAACGAGAAGGGATGAAGAGAAGCCCAACATGCCTGACGCCGTGCATGAGCACGATATGTTGTGTTAGATTCGAGATGCAAAATGATATAACCTCTTCGTCTACAGCTTCTCTGTCAGTCAATCGCAAGAGGTGAAAGCTTCTTTCCAGCAGACCATCCTATTTTGGGCGCGCAACATCGCGAGAAGCATGCATTATGTCAGCAGAAGGCTGGATGCCGCCTCTGCCGTTCTGGGCATGGTGTCGGGGCAGCACGGAATTTCGTATGGTATTTTGTCACACCACCGGTCACACTTTTATTGCAGGCGCTGGGTTGAGTCTATATCGCCTCCAACAACTCCCAAGACCTCCCTCTATCGTCTTCTGTCGAAACATGTTCCGCGCTGCTCTCCGACCCGTCTCCCTCGCAGCGCCGTTGC
>JANAWD010001002.1:0-10311 GCA_027627245.1 Meripilus lineatus | reverse complement strand
ATGAAGCGGCAGCGGACGATGCAGCTGCGCCACCCTTGCCATTACCGGCGGCGGCGGAAGTGGCAGCGGGTGCTTGAGACGCAGAGGCAGACGCATTGTTGTTGTTGCCGTTGTTGTTGTTATTGTTGTTGCCGTTATTGTTGTTGTTGCCACCAGCAGCCTGACCATCGGCGGTCACAGTGAACTATATAGAGAAGATCAGGGTACTGATATTCGGTCGAGTATCAATCAACTCACGTAGACCATATCATCGAGAGAACCGTGTTGTGCGATGGAGACCAAGATAGGTTGATGGTTGGCAGCGGTGTTAATGGAGGCGAGACGGTAGGTACCAGCAGGGAGACCGTTTGTGACATCAGCGGTTAAGACGCCGTTCTTTGCCTTGTCGTTCAAACCCTTGAAGAACGCGAAGACGTTGGGGTTGGTAGGGGTGGTTTGTTGCTCGGAGCTCAAGAGCTCGACAACAACGTGTGAGTGACCCTGCACATCACCAGCTCCGTTCACGAACTGAGGAGCGGAGAAGTAGTTTTCCTGGGCGTTCACGAAGAAGCCAGTCTCGAGATGTGCGACAGCCATAGAGATGGTGAAAGCTGTGTTTTCCTTGATGACATCGCCGTTCTTGGGGAAGGTGAACTTCGATGATGGCATGTTGGTCGTGGCAGCAATGACACCCATGGGGGCAGGGTTACACGAGCCAGTCTTGACCTGTTGACCGTTGGTGATGGGGAGGTTGGGGACGGTGAGACAGAAGTTGATGAAGTTGTTGCTCGAGGTCAATGAAGCAACCTGACCAGCAGTAGGGACATCCTGGCCATCGTTTTCGAAGCCCGTTGCGATAACACGCTGGTCGAGAGCTGTTTGCAAATTAAAAATACTGTTTTACGCTTTGCGACAATTGAACATACTCAATGAAGACTGGGCGTCTTGGTTGTTGTTGTTGTTATTATTGTTGTTGTTATTGTTGTTGCTGGCATTATTGGAGGGTGCGACGGAGGAGGCAGCGGGAGCAGCCGCCGATGACGACGCGGCCTTATTCGTCTGTGCGGCCTTAGCAGACGAGGAGGAGGCAGCGGCATTCTTTCCATTTCCGTTCTTTGCAGGAGCAGCATTAGGACCAACAGCAACACCACCTTGGAAGTTCTGAAAACGGCATGGCCTCAGTAAAGGAACACCTGCTACCACAAGCAAAACAACGAACCAAGGGTGAGGCGACAACTTGCTGAGCCAGCAGGGGAACGAGAAGAAGCAAAGCAGAAAGAGAGGCTGTGAACTTCATGGCTACGAAGGTTCAGTTGAAGCTAGCTTCAGACGAAATTGAAAGACTGGGCTGGGAGCACGGATCCTAGTACGAAGCTGGGGACATGTAAGGACGCAATGCTGTTTGTCGTGAACAGAAAAACTTACAGAAAGAGAGACCAGGCAGCTCCGCTGCAGAAGGGACAAGTGAATGAGGACAGAAGATGAGGGAAGGGGGTTGGAGGAGAAGTGGGGTCCTTATAACCATGAATCGAGAAAAACGTTGCAGGGAGTTGGACATTGTTACTGGTTTCCCAGGTTACCTGGGCACTGAAAGCCCGGGGATTCTCAAGCTACGATGTAGAAGGGAAAGTTCTCAGAGAGGGAAGGTCTGTTGGCAGATGAACCCATTCATTCAGGACGAGGACCAAAAATAGATGGAGGGACTTTCAGAACACGGGATTGCCAAATCCAGTAGACTATGCACGTGGGATATTACGTGCCGAGGACGCCGATTGGCTACATCTTCATACGTGCTGCCAAAAGCATGTCAGCATTTTTGCCTCTAGATCTTCGTCCGATACCGACAGTATAGCATCTACAGGGAAAAAACAAGGTCGCAACTGCCGCACGTCTGACAGAAGCTGATATCGGTCGCCGTTACTCCCAAATGTCCAACCCGGCGCCGCAAATTTGACAACAAAATCACATCAAGTATACCCAGCATGATGCCGCTACCCAATCGGAGTGTGGTAGACAATTAACATCTAGGCACCCTGCCACACACCTTTGGCCTTGACGGCACTAATAAACGAGGTCAAAGTATCGAGTTCCTTAACCGAATGCTGGTGAAAATGCTTCTCTGCAATCGAGGCCAACGCTCCATGAAAGTCTGCAATGTCGGCCAAGACCGGTGTCGTGGCTGGGACCCTGTCCTCTTCCAACAGGCGGGAACTACGTCTCCTGTGCACATTGGCGCTGGTTTCTCGACGGGGGCGGTTAGCCGGGGTTACCGGGAGGAGAACAGGAGCAGGAGAGGCAGATGATGAACGTCTCTCTCCGCGTGGTTGTAGCAACGACGAGGGAGGGGGAGGATCTTGAGCTGTCAGAGGAGATGGGTCGACCTCTGGGATCACATCAAACTGCGCCAGATATCGGTAGAGTGCCTCAATGGGCAATGTCGTAAAATCAATCTGGTATTCGGCAGATGCGGTCAGTAAGCAATTTGACCAATCAACAGCAAGAAGAGCTCCCGTGGACATTTCAGGGGCAATCCTCGCACGGGAAGGGGACAACCGTGCACAAGGCAGAAAAGCCTCCACGCCCCAGTCGCATGTACCGTATCTCGCCCTGCCAACTAACCAATGAAGTGGATAACTTACCAAGGATAATTTACCATCAGCGTTAACTGGTCTTTCATTTCTTCGCAGACCAGAATTCGGCGCATTCGATGAACTTCCTACATTTCCGCCTGCCATCCCCATATCAACGCGTTTCCTCTTCATTCGCGGTTCTCCTTCGGGTTTGTCTGTTGCTGCCCTCTTTCCACCTCCTCCAGCGTTTGATGTAGACACTCCATGATACGCCGCGTCGTCAGCAGCGGGATTGGCTTTCTTGCGCCCACCTTGCGATCTTCGAGGTGCTGGTGTATGCGCAGGTGCCGCAGTATTCGGTAATGGAACGTTTGCCATCTGAGGCATGCTGTTGTTATCTATGAATGTGGGAGGCCGAGTATTGTGGACGCAAATTTGGAGTTTGGAATGCTGGTGACTGTTCGAACACAAGCGTCATTGGGGCGCAACGCGCACTGGGAGCCAGAATCCGCGATCGGATGGAAGAGCGCGTCGGATCACGTGCGCTTACATTTTTACTTAAGTTGTGTCGAGCGGGGGCTCCGATGCTCTACGGACGACCCTCATCGCTCAGCTTGCCATTGCAGCTTTGCGAGGTTTTCCAGCAACTATAGAAAGTCGAGCTTTGGAGGAGAACGGCTGTCCTTCGTAAGTTTGAACATTGGTACAATCTCTGCGCGGATCTAACCCAGGCACAACTTTCCAGCCCTGCCAACTCGCCATCCATCTCTATCCACATATCTAATTGATTGTAAGTGATGAAAAATGCTGGACACCCGGGATACTGACGTGACATCTCTTAGTGTATCGCTAGAAACTGTTCAATATCTGTGTAGAAAATGTCGACCTTTGGGACAATTTTCCGAGTCACCACTTATGGCGAGTCACATTGTGCCTCTGTTGGTGCAATCATCGACGGATGTCCTCCTGTGAGATGCCGAATTGTCAGGGGTTGCCTGCCGATCGCTAACATGATCTTCTTTCATCAAAGGGTTTGCCGCTCGAAGCCAAAGATGTCCAGACTCAATTGAGCAGGAGACGTCCTGGACAGAGCAATCTCACCACTCCTGTAAGTTGACAGGTTGCATGCGCATGTCTTGCCTCGAAGTCACCTTGTTCCCTATTTAGCGTGACGAGAAGGATTTGGTTCACCTCCAATCGGGTATAGAACATGGTATCACCCTTGGGACGCCTATTGGTCTTCTTGTCAAAAATGAGGACCAAAGGCCCAGAGACTACACGGAGGTGGGTAGATAATTAAATGTCAACGGTCAAAGCAAACCTGTGTTTTTGACTTTGGCATATAGACTGATCTGTATCCTCGTCCGAGCCACGCCGACTGGACCTACCTCGAGAAGTATGGTGTCAAAGCCAGCAGCGGTGGTGGCAGGAGTAGCGCTCGAGAAACCATTGGTATGTTTCCATGAACTCGGAACAAGACTCGGATTTTGATTGTGTTTGATCTAGGTCGTGTTGCTGCAGGCGCCATCGCTGAAAAGTACCTGAAGACCGTGTACGGCATAGAGATCGTTGCCTTTGTCTCATCCGTTGGGAGGATTCACCTTCCATCTTTCGCATCCCCTCCCAAATCCCTCAAC
Source organism: Meripilus lineatus (assembly GCA_027627245.1). Taxonomy (NCBI): domain Eukaryota; kingdom Fungi; phylum Basidiomycota; class Agaricomycetes; order Polyporales; family Meripilaceae; genus Meripilus; species Meripilus lineatus. Next base: position 6,125 of record JANAWD010001002.1, on the reverse strand, counting down.
GAAGATGAAGATGCCGTCGAGGATATTTTAAGTGCTGAATTTGTTGAGCTCCTTCAAAACATCTCCAGGGAAGATGTGGACAAGCAGCCGACCAGATGCCCCCATACCGAGACTGCAGAACGTATGACAAAGGTAATGATCATTGAACGTGACGTCTTCATCCATCATTCCTCAAACCCGCCTTGATTTGTCTCTAGCGAATTATCCGTGCCAAAGAAGCCCAGGATTCCATTGGCGGCACGATCACCTGCGTGATCAGGAATGTGCCTTCAGGCTTAGGTGAACCTGTGTTCGACAAGCTCGAAGCCAAACTGGCCCACGCCATGCTTTCGATCCCCGCCACGAAAGGATTCGAGATTGGCTCCGGTTTCCGGGGAACGGAAGTTCCAGGGAGCAAACATAATGACGCATTCGTGCGAAAGGAAGACGGTAGCTTGGGTACCCGTACCAACTGGAGCGGTGGTATCCAAGGAGGGATTTCCAACGGGGAAAACATCTACTTCAGGTGAGAAGATTCCTATCGAAATGAAATTGCTTCGTCCTCGTTTTATTGATCGATGTATTGGTATCGAAGGGTCGGGTTCAAATCCCCCGCAACCATTTCTCAAGCCCAACAGACCGCGCAGTATGATGGTACGCCGGGGACTCTGGCGGCTAGGGGTCGTCATGATCCCTGCGTTGTTCCTCGTGCAGTCCCAATTGTTGAGGCGATGGCTTCTCTCGTGATCATGGATCAAGTCTTGATTCAGAATGCTCGCAAGACAGCAGCGTCTCTCCTTCCGCCAATCACCACACTGCCTCCCACCATGGTCAAACCTCCGACAAAGAACTGAGCTCAGGTCGTTGCTCATTTCCGAATGTGTTGACTCAGCTCTTGACCCACAGTTTAGACTTCTGTGATGTGTAGAACGAAAGGCATGTGGTACGTGGTGATAGATAGGAAATACATCGTCGGTGCCCTCGGAGAAGTACATGGGATACAGGCTGGAAACCAGGACAAATCAAGGTGGGGTGTGTGAAATAGCGTTCCAAGGGTATATTCCAAGAATGGGCTAGGTCATTCCTCGAAATCAGACTCGTCAGAGCAGCAACAGCATAAGACCGGTTCGACATGCCACCACCACCACTGTGAAAATGTAATTGAAAGGGGATAAATATTTCAGTTGGCATCGCCAATAGTAATATAGGCGTACTAACATGTCGATTAAATAGCCTCCACGGCCATTTTCCGAATACCTGCTCTTCCTCCCTCCTTAATGCGGCAGCTCGAGACGCATGCGTCTCGTCCTCGTCAACCTCAGTATCGTCGTATTCACCACCTTCTGTATCTATGCCACGGTCTACATAGCTCACGCCTGGACGTCCTGACCTAATCAAAGGAGTCCGTTCGTCTGGTCGCAAACCTTTCGACGACCTCATACCCGCCGGCCTCTCTCTTTCTTGTTTCGTTGCACGTCTCTGCGACCCATTCGAATTAGCAAACGCACTCAAGCGTCTCCCTATAGGTCCCCAAGAAGCATTTTCATCGGCCTGCCAACGTAAGGGAGCTGATATTGACGAAGACGGGGAACCAGAAGCAGAAGATGATGGGGAGGTAGAATTAGGGTTATCCCCAGTTGAACGACGATGTTTCCGTAGACCAGAGGTGATCCTTACACGCGACCGGAATCGAACGCGTGGTATAGACCGTCTTCCCTGACCTAACTCATGTTCTTGTGTTTGCTGGGACTCTTGGTCAGGTTCTATTGATACTGAACTCGTGTCTGGGGTTGTGGGTGAGCCAGGTAAGATAATTGTGGGGTGGGGATCGTCGTTACCGAGGATTATGATTGAGGATGGTGTTTGTGAACGCGGGGCGGAGGGGTCATCGTCAATAAGTTGAAGTGCGTTCCCAGGGACGATGCAGGGTTTGGGAGACGATCCCTCGATGGACAGGGTGCGTTCGTAATGGGTTGCTATGTCTGGATGATCTTGGAGGTGGTCTTCGGCGAGCGTTAGGGTCATTTTAGCTCTCATGTTGACTGTTGGAGGGGGGATATTATTTTCGTTGGTGTCGTCTTCGTCGTGTTGGCCAACAGACGGGGAGACGGTGTCATGCCTGTTGTTCGGACTCAACTTGGCAGCCTGCGCGTGTGAAGAAGTGCTTCCTGAAGGCGAGGCGAGCAGGAGACAGTGAGTTGGTGGGCCAGGTGGTGATAAGCAGGGCGGTCGAATAGAGTTTATAGAAGAATGATTCTCCTTCTAGTGGGGTTTGCGACCGACTCACCTTGGTTTGTTGGACTTTGCGGAATGGGTGAAACTGACATAGCCAATTTGTGAGCTTCATCCGGACGAGGGAGCGTTCATGCGCATGCTATAATCAAGGGCCGAGAGTACTTAGCAGTATTATGAGATTAACGATGGTGGTGGTCGGAGGGCAGATCGAGTGGGAGCCAGACGCAATCTGGCCGCGAGGTGGGGTCAGAGCCGGTCATCCGATCAATGGGTGGGACCCAAATCCGGCCAGCTAGAAATCACTACCAGAACCGATAACAGTGGGACTTCAACAAGTTGAAAAAAGAAAAATACATTCAAGCATTCAAATGCAGACATCCGAAAGTTCACAGAGTCCGAGAAATCTAAAAGTCCTGAGCGATGGATTGCACGATAGGTTACTCTATTTCCGCAAGTATGTCCAGAATGCTTTTCCGAACACTCTCCGCATCAAATTTGGGTGATCCCGCACCACTCACTTCCGGTCCACTGACTTGGACGCACTTCACACCCATTCCCTGTCATGCGCTTTAGGAAAGGGATAATCGCATGCTGTATGGACGATATGTACGGACCGTTAATTTTTCAATGTCGACTTCGATCGAAGTACCCTTCAAGTATATCAGGTGCGTGATGAATGCCGAGACGGGGTATATCGTAGTAACTTCACCCAGACCACCGTAATGAGACGACTGGTAAGACGCATTTAATGTTCGTGTAATGGTACTAGGGATGCCTGATCAGCGTGGAGACAATTCGGATCAATCATGCGTACTCGATGTAATCGACAGCGGCGTATCCGTCAGTCTCTCTGTCATTCCGGGAATTCACTGAAGAAAGATGGAAAGTTAGGAATGCGTCAGCATCTAGACAGATATATAGGAGACTTGCACAGGAGGATCTTGGCCCGCAGTGACCGGGACCGTGCTATGGCACCAGCTATACCGCGTAGTGCTAGACATGGGATGATACTGTTATGGCCAAGGTGTATGAATGTCAGGACGAGAGAGCAACTGCTAAGAAATGAAACATACCTAGTCCACAGAGACCCGCATGAATAGACCAAGACGTCCTTCAATCCGATATTGTACAGATAATCAGGATTCGGAGAAGGGTGTATTTCACTCCCATATGCATTGATATAATATAGCCCTTCAAGTACGTTAGTCGGCTCAAGGATCAAAAATGGAAACCAAGTTACTCGATATTCTGGCATCCAGCGGTTGATAATCGTCCTTCCCTGCTGCTTCGAACAAAACGTTGTGCGGTTTGCCCATCTTTTCACCCATTGTATCAACAGGTGACCATGGTTCCTCAACCGTAACACCGATGTCGGGAATGGGTGTCCGGACTGGGTGGGATATCTCGCATTGGCCAACCAATCTGTTGCCATTGACCTATGTAAGGTATCAAAACCTACTTTTTCATTCAAACAGCGACCGTTGCTTACCAATTCAGCAGCTATGGTCACCGTGTGGTTGGTGACAATGACAGGGAGGATATTGGCCTCGAAATGATGTAAACACCAACCCGACAAACACGAAATCGGTCGTCCATACCTGGCTGTTCGTGATTGAAGAAAAGAGGAAGATAGCAGAAGGCAACGATCTGAAGAACTCTTGAGCGGCTGAGAGGAAATAATTTCCGATACTAAGGAAACCCAGTCAGTATTGATGGCGGTTCCTGATAAGCTCCACCACTGACCTTCCATTCAGGAAAGAAAACCCTTTGTGTGCCCTCTTCAGGACTTCGCTCTCAAAGTGGACCAGAAATCCTACATAAGCGCGTGAGCTAAACATAAGGTTATGGATATAACCCGGGAAGACCTCTTATCAACTCCTTCCGGTCCCCGGGAATACCAGACCACAGGACGCTCCTTCCTTCTACGATCTCTCTCCACTCCTCTCGTGCCTCTCGCTCGGTGCAGCGCGCGGGAAGGCGATAAGAAAGTAGAGTGCGGATTGCATCCAGAGATGAGGAAGCAGGTGCCGGTGGAATTAACCTTATCAGGCGCGAACGAATGTCGCCTAAAGACTCTATCAGTGTCAAGCCAGGTTCTACGCATATAGTTGGACCTCACCTATTGAAGGTCCCCCAATTACACGAATGATTTCACTGGATGAGCCTCCATCATCCGAGACGGGGAGGACATAGCAGGCGTTGCCGAAGGCAGAACAGATAGAATTACAACCAGTGCCCCCAGAGATGACAATGAATGTAGGAGAGTTATCTGGAACGGGTTCTCTGGCGTGTATACCACCAGTTACTGGAGTATGTTCCCCTGTCGGCTGACGTATTTGTGTACCTGTCGGAAGATCAAAAACAGACGACCCTGGGCTCTCAACGTCCGTAGTAGGTATTCCTGGAGCTAGTAGAGAATGAGGCATACCAAGATACAGCAACCACTAGTGTTCTTCAGGGTTATTCCTGGATGTGAGCAGTCCTCGTGAAGCTTAAAGCATTGGATTCCACCTACGTGTTGATTTGACAAACCCCGCGATTTGGCGCGAAAGCGTCGTGTCCCACTTCGACGCGGTCAGGTGACGTATTTCCATTATCAGATAAGCTGATGGGGGAGCTAAACGCGTCTCAAGAATCTCACCACTCAGGGGAAGCGTGGCAACTTGAACATCGCACGACTCTTGCACTTGTTCCACGATCTTCGTATCCATCTCAAAAATGAAGAGCTCACCGGTTCTGAAGGGGTTTTACAAGCTCCTGTTCTTGTATCTTGAACCCAGTAAGTCGTCGATTGGCCCGGCGACACACTGGTCTGACCATGGTCTGCTTTAGTTTCGACATTCTTACCTGCTATCATGATTTACGGAGCACCGGGTGCTCATTGGTTCCACCACGAGTTGATTCCAGATGGATCACCTGTCCCACCTCCTGGTTTTCTTGACCCCCGCAGCACCATGGCTGTGTGGCAGCTGGCGAACTGTATGTGGATTTCTTCCTCAAGGAATTGCAAACTGACTCAAGATCGTGACCTGCAGGCTATCTTCTACTTGGTATGCTGGAAGGTCTAGGCTTGCGCGCAGTCCTGAAGGCCTTGCCCGATAATCTTGTTGCCCAAGAAAGGCTTGTTGGGGCTACATTGCTGGCAATGGCAATTGCCGATGTAAGTCGTGTTTTTGTTGGCTGTGCGATATGTCGAGGCTGTTGACTAACATCGGCTTGGTAGATTACTCAGTGAGCAGGATTCGGGCGTATTATCGACATGCATTAACGGTGGTATTGTAGCATTCTTGCAACATGGTTTGCTCTTCCGAGTGATCTGCAGTATAACTTTGCCGCTTGGAACGGAACCACACACGGAAACATTACGGCCGTCGTGTTCCTCTTCATTGCGAGGTATGCCATGTATGCCATTACTGTCTATCGGTGGTGCCTTGACGCTTTTCACGTCTGTAGAGTCTCGTGGTTCCAAGGTGTTGGCCGGAAGAGGTATTGGTACGGACAAAAGAAAAGCTCGGGAAAGGTGAAATCCACATGACATACTGATTGCATGTATGTTTTGCCATACGCGTACTGTACCCTGCGTATTTTCCCAGTTCTTGGGAAAAGAGGATCTACGCTTTACCAATGTCTGTATATCTGTCCCAGGGTCGCGGAGCAAAGAGAGATAGCCTGCCGTTAGACGGGCTGCGTTTGGGAAAAGTGTGACACAGTCGCTATGTCTACGAGAGAGAAGATGTCTATCAGTCAGGATGATGGCGATGCCCTTGGGCGGTTAGTTTGGAGGATAGAAGGAGGATATCGAGTCCCATTTGTGCAGTATGGAGTTGACTATAAGACGATGACGAGTGAGGAGCTTGGCAGCATGAGGTTTTGGAGCCTCTGAGGGCTTTGAGGAGAGAGGGAGTGTGAGA
>JANAWD010001001.1:0-10316 GCA_027627245.1 Meripilus lineatus | reverse complement strand
GGATCGTGGGTGGACGAGGAAGGAGGCNGGAGGATAGGGAAGATGGAGGATGCGGCATTGGAGATGTGGGCAAGCATGGTTAAAATTAATGTGTGATGAGTGGTGTAGGAATAGGTTAGGTGAGGGTATCTGCAAGTTGGCAACGCGAATTTATGCGATTCAGTGGAGGCTGAAGAACGGTTGACATCGTAGTTAGCCTTCCTCAAGTCCGACAAGAACAATGTGACTTTGAGGCCGACTTCAAGAAAGTGAAGGTAATTTCATTCCTCTCTTGGAATGCCGCCGCGGGTCCTGATAAGCTCTAGTTCAAATTGTGAGCTTCACGTTGTGTTGCTCTCGCGAACAGCATGGAACGCGCATTGAGGCTGAGTTACTGAGATTGCATACTCGTTGCGCAAGAATTTCTCTTCCTCGCGTCATCATTAGACTACCAGGTACCTATGAGAAGAGCGGGAATGAGGGTTATTCTTTACGGTATAGAGATACTAGGAACGATGCTCACAACGTATCTATGGGTTGAGACAATGTCCGGCTGTTAGAGCCCATTGTTAATGAGACCGAGTGTGACGACTAGAACATTCTCTATAATATTCCAGGTGCTACTGGGAGTCATCGACAAAAGTCAGTCGGATGTCAACGCACTATGAGGAAGAAAGTCGCGGACCCAACGCGGGCCCCTGGCGCGTCCCAGCTACGTGTCACGTGAATGTGGCCTCGTGTTTACTCGACGCGTCGGTGGCGCTAGCGCTTGTCTCGTTGCCTGTGCCCTCGCCTCCCGTTCAATTGGGTTTTGAGGAGGCAACGGATGGACCTGCTGGTTTCTGCGTTGCTTTGTCCGGGCACCAAAATCAACGTATCAACAATTTGTTGATTACCCACGTGCTGCGCATGCGCGTGCTTTGGTGTTGCTTTGGTGCCTTGTTTTGCATGGGCGCCTCTTACACAACGGCCAATGCAATGTCAAATTCGTTGTTTACGGCTCCGCTTGTACTTGTTCTCAATCCCCCATAAAACCCTTCTGAATCCGCAGAGATGTAGGCATCCCACCCCCTCAAGCGATCTCCTCGTGCCAAAATGTTATCTCTCTTCCGGAAATCGCTACGAAATATCTTCAAGCCTCGAGGCCACAATCGTGCACTCGTGCGTAGCATACTTTCTACCTCTTACGATCTAGCAGCTGATGCGAGATTCTACAGACCCATAAGTCAGAGGCTCGTGTACCTAGGCGATCCCCACCAACGAACCATTCCGAAGCCCCTCCTCATTCCACTGAGCCACCCGAACTCAACGAAACAGATTTGAACTACTTGGCGCGGTCACTTCGCGCTCTCCTTCGATCCTACAGAGAAGAAGAGGTACTACCACCGTTACTAAATCCTTTAATAGTGACCGACTGACCATGCAACCCAGGATGTCGCTGTGAGCTACAATCATCGACGCAACGCACCGTCCCTCCCGCCCATCCTCGAAGTGGAGGAAGAACCAGAATTCTCAGCAAGTGGACAATGTTCACGAGCTACCTCGGTGTTTGATGCTGGTCGGCAGAATCCTCCCTTACTTGGTACTGCCAACCAATCTCAATCATCACAACCTTCTAGGGTTCGACAACTTCGTCGAAGGCCAACCATCAAGGCGCATGAAGTACTAAAAGATTCTTTAACCACTCAATTCACCACCACACCACCCCTTGAGATTGAATCATTCTACGCGGCTCTGGATACGTTACGCAAGAAATTATCAGAAGCAGAAACCACATTACGAGAAGTGGAAGAAGGAATCCGGACGTTTAGCGGACAGTTGGACGAATTAAGAGCAGAAGTTGAAAACCAACGACGACAACTCAAGTCGATGCTTTCCCGCATAGGTGTAGGCTCGCCGACGTAGTTGGGAGCCGAGATTGCGTTCTACTTTTCTTTTTTTCGCAAATATGGGAGATTGGGAGATGTCTGTATTATACTGTCCAATATACATCAAGTACTAGCTCAGTTCATTACTATCGATCGGGGTACATACTGCACTGTCCACGTCGGGGGTGGGGGTAACAACAATGGCGACGGGAATACAACAAGCGACGCTGACGCTAACAATATAGATTGCCGGAGAGCACCTGGTCCATGAGGGCGTCATCTAATTTCAAGACGCATCTCTTCTCGTAGAGAGATCGCATGTACCTCGCGAGGGCAGGAGAATCGTGGTGTTGAGAAAGAAAGTCCGAATCTCCGAGCAATACAAACCCTCGTTTTGCTCTCGTGAGTGCAACATTGAGACGTCTCTTATCCGCGATGAAACTTATGGCCCGGTTCTGTCGCAACGGCGACAAGCCACTTTCATGACTTCTGGTTGTGGAATAGATTATCACGTCCTTTTCTTGACCCTGAAAACCATCTACGGTTCTGATCGCCACGTTCCTAAGTTCGTTGATACGTTCGGGTGAAAGAACGGCGGATTTGGTCGCAGGTTGTTGAGCAAATTTATCTTCTAGCAGAGATATCTGGGCCTTATATGGCGAGATGATCCCAATGTCATGACCAGACAGATTCTGAACCAACGTCCACAGGGAATGAACCCATATGTTAAACAATGGAAAGTACGCTAACACAGCCAGACTCACATAATTTCGGAGTAGCAGATCTTCGACAACCCTCAAGACCAGAGTCGCCTCATGGTCGTTGTTCCAACTAGAGTTTACTCTTGTTGCTGGAGAACGATGATAGAGAAACAGGCTGTGTAGGTAGTCATCGCCGATGCGCTCCGAAAAAGTCGATATCGGGGCCGAGAGATGAGAAAATGTCTCTCCATTGCCATTGTGATCGATTGTGCCGTCCTTCAGCAAGCCGTGGTAGAATTCGGAGGACGGAAATTGAGAGAGGGCAGGGTGCATTCGATATTGTGTATCGAGAGTGATGTGAGGTACGGCTACTCTCTATGAGAAAGAGTACGTTGAAATGTGTCACAGCTTAAAGCTTACATTCAAGTCCCAAAAGGCGTTCGAACAAACTAACTCCGAGACCTCCGCGTCGGGCCTCGCTACTATTAACAATAGGACCGAGTTGCTTGTGGTCTCCGACTAAAACTAGATGCGAACACTACCTCGCATACATGAGGAGAAATAATAGGTTCCACGGGAGATCACGTACTCCCTTCATGATAGGAATCAATGACGCAGGTTCGGTGCACGCCGACGCTTCGTCAATGATAACGATCGGAAAGTTGAAATCCGGCAACAACTTAGAAGCAGAAAAACATGTTGTACAGATCTGTTCAAGGCCAGTCAGCGTGGATTGAAGTCGACACAATCTACTGGTGGCTTACAACGTCTGCCTGTTCCAAAACATCTCTTCGCATTTTCCCTCTTAAAGCATCCATTTGCTCATTCAATGCTTTTGCCCTTTCCTTCCAAGATGCGAACTCTGGGGACGTCGAGCTGGGTTCCTGGTTAGAAAGACTCTTGAATATAAGGCTGCCCGAATACCTCAGTTTTCGCATTTCGGCCACGCGTCTTCTGCACAATTCCTCTTGCTTGTGAAGATGATAGTAACCACCATACAGCGAATGGATTTTCATTTGATTCTCCAAGGAGTGCTTATACCCTGCCGATGCAGGATCAGGACTGGCCAAGTATACGGGTTTGAGCCTGGCCGATGCGAGACGGTCAACCGAGCTCATGATGCTTGCGTGGGTAGGACCACAGAGGAGTATTCGATGCCTCACCCCAAAATGGGCCTACATTGAGAGAGAGAAGGGTCGAGTTCTCCGTCAGCATTTGACGTTGGAAAAACCAAAGACTCCACACTTTCAGCAGTTTGAGAGTCTCGACGACGACCCTAGTCTTTCCTGTTCCAGGGGGCTACGAAATAGAAAGATGAATCATCAGTCCATATCAACTTGGAAGTGCGTTTATATGACGACACACCCCTTGTATCAAAGAGACACTATTTCCACACGCCATGGAAATGGAACGTATTTGGCTCAAATTGAGATCACGGAACTCTGGGTCTCCTACCTTCACAGCTGGGTCCAATCGGGAGTAGCGAGATGCCCAGCCTTGAATGCTGACATCGGATATGAGTGGTCCATTTAACTGGTGAGAACGAAAAGGGTTCTCTTGCGAAACCGTATCTCCGTCGAAGGAACCAATAATTCCGCAACTTAGAACTGACCCCTCAGCGGGCATATTGTCTTCGAGATCAGTGCTGACGTCATTCATCGCAAACTCGAGGGCATCCTCCATTTGATCAAAAACCACAGGAGGACTTCCAGAGACAATCCTGCAAAAACCTTAGTTTCGTTATGAAAGGGTATGACCGATGGAAACACTGACATGGTGTTAGGAGCTGCCAAATTCTTGAGGTCCCACCAAAGAGCAACACGTAGGAAGTGGGGATAGCTCGCGACTACGGTGCCTCGACGTGTCTCTCCATCGGCCTGGTCGCCAGAAACGATGACATGGGATCCGTTCCTTTCAAATGTACGGTGAGCATGAGTTCAGCGCCGCTTAGGTGAGCAGTCTCGCAACACACGTGAAACGATGGCCTCGGAGTGGGCGACGGCGTTGGTGAAAGAAATGGAAGATATAGTGACCGAGAAGATCACGTCCGCAGTACTTTGACGACAAGTCAGTGATACAGCGGCCTTCGTTGATCAAGGTTTCCAACTGATTTTTGGTAGACGGCACAAACGGCTTGCGCGTTGCCTTCCTCTCTTCCTCAATCAAACGTTGAAAACTAGTAAATTAAATGATCTGATATATCAATATTGCATAGAAAATGATTACGAACCGATCACGGTATCTTTCAGAGGTATCAATGAGGCTATCGTCCCTGTAGGTACTATGACGTCGGAGCTGCAAGCTCTGTTGATCTTTTCTTGCAGAGAGCGGAGAGAATCCAAGAAGTCGTGGCCGAATATCTCGGCCAATTGGGCAGCCATACCGAAAGGTAGAATGTGGGACGCATATCATGCTACAGAGGCGTCGCAGGAACAGTGTCGAGTTTGAAGTACTACGGAGCTGGGCACGGGGTTTACCACCGCACTCGTGAGTATCTGGCTCGTGGTAGGCATGCGTGGCAAAAACGTGAGATGATGAATTAAAGCCATGCTACCGTGCAACTTTGTGACAGACTTGAAGGTCTCAGATTGAGAAAACAACGACGGTGACTAGCTACGTCAGAATGGGAATTAGGCGCCAGGCGGGGACTGCCGGATGACCATGGCCCCCGGATAGGGCCGTGGTCCCGACGAGAACATTTCGCTCGCACAAGGAGCACTATCCACGACAATGGCAAGACTTTCAATATAAGTTGTTGACCTCGTAATTTCTCACACAGAAGAGCGGCAACGAGTGAACGCCCTATTGGAATCCAACGAGCCATGGAAACCCTCTTTGCTTTCGGCACATGTATTTCTATCCTCGCAATTGTCTTTGTTGGTCATGCTCGCTCTGACGATTATCTCAGGTACCGAGACTTCAACCCGGTCTCAGACGGAATTAGCGGTGAGTCTCTCTCGTGAGACAATCCAGCATGAAGAAATCATCTCGATTCCTCGCCAACCGCGAGACCCTGTCTGTGCAATCTCAATCTATCATAAGCCGACCTCCATTTGTCGCCATCTCCATTCCGCGTCCATGAATCAAGACGTTCAAAGAGACCCTTCTGTGTTAGTATCCGGAACAGGGCAATCCCGAGGTAGCACATGTCGTCAGGTTGCACCACATATGGAGAGTAGATCGTATTTTTCTGAACTTGCTCACCCCTAATCCCATCTATCGTGATGCTATATCGTGGACAGGTAGTTCTTGCTAAGAACACATGAAATGTAGCACGGGTGACTACGTCCAACTACCAGACATGTGAAAATCCCCTCGGTTGCATCTTCTCAATGGAAGTGTTATCTATCTTGAGGACGCACTTCTTCTTATGAAGGAACTGTATGAACCTAAGGAGCGCCGTCCTGCTGCCATATCTCTGAGACAGGAAATCAGAATTTCCCACTAAAACAAAGGCTCGTTTTGCCCTCGTAAGCGCAACATTGAGTCGTCTCTCGTCTGCAATGAATTCCGATATGCGACCATGCTTCCTGACTGTGGAGAAAATGATGACGTCTTCCTCTGAACCCTGGAAACCGTCGACAGTTTGAATCTTCACGTCCCTAAGCTCGGCTATGCGTTCGGAGTGGAGAACGGTAGGCACGTTGGGTTGTAGGTCCGAAAACATGGACAAGAGCATGTGGGCTTGAGCTTTGTAGGGAGAAATAATCCCAATGTCGGCACCACGTAGATCCTGTTAGTGGATCAGTAAGAATCACGGGTCGGAACGGGGGATAGCAATGAAGAGCACTCACAGGGTTTTGGAGAAGTAGGTCTTCGACATATTGTAAAACCAGAGTCGCCTCCGGCGAATTATACCAACTCCCGCCTCGTTTAGTCTCTCGAGAGTCATGGTCGAGGAAAAGGATGTTCAGGCCTCCAATACGCTCAGAGTAGCTTGATATCGGAGCCGAGAAACGAAGATGCGGATTTCCATGGCGGTCGACTGTGCCGTCCTGTAACAAACCATCGTAGAACTCGGTGGACACGAATTGTGAAATGCTTGGGTGCATTCGGTACTGTGTATCCAGAGTGACGAGAGGTACAGCTAGTCCGAATGAGAGAGCATGCTGAGATATTTCTAGAAACTGGGACTTACATCTTAACGTCAATAGACGTTCAAACAAACTGACTTCGAGGCCTGGCACTGAACAGATCAGGAATCACTATCACAAACACATGGAGGTCTCACCTTGAGGATTGTGAGAGCCTTAATAATGACTTTTGACTTTCCCGTTCCAGGCGGCTTAAGAATACACACGGAAAGATGAATCGTAAGTCTCAGCTTACGTCGATTGGAATATTCTCGGGACTGACATACCCCGTGTATCAAAGAGACGACATTCCGGAAGACCGAAGATATGGAACGTATCTGAGTTAAATTGAGTCCACTGAGCCCTGGGTCTCCCGCTTTCACGACCGGGGTTGGGAGCGAGTAGCGAGATGCCCAGCATTGGATCCTGGTGTCAGTTTTCAGCGGCCCATGAGTTTGACGAGAAATAAACGGATCCTCCCCGCGCGATGTCACGTTGATGACTCTGGTCGACAAGAAAGAAGAAATAATTCCACCTCCTAGACTAGATCCCTTGATGGACGTGATTTCGTCAGGAGAAGGCTCAGTATTGATATTTTCTGTTGCAAGGTCAAGAGCTTCCTGCATTTGGTCATAAATCAACGAAGGGTAGCCAACGTCGAGCCTGTCTCAGAGCGCAATCCACATTCAACCATCAAATCATAGGACTATCTTCATACTCACCTACAAAGCTCAGTGTCCAAATCATTGCAATACTGCCGAAATGCAACACGTAAGAGTTGCCTCTCACTCTTCACCACAGTGCCTCGATATGCATCCTGATCAGTTGAGCCGCTATGGCCATTGGACGCGATGACATGGGCACCATCCCTTTCAATTTTGTTGAATATTAGTATTTGATGGCTCACGTGGACCATGGTACGCACCTAAAGTGATGGTACCGAAGCTTCGTCAATCGACGTCGGCGGTCTTTGTGGGCGAAATCATATATGTGGCGACCAAGAAGATCACCACCGCGGTACGTAGAAGACAAGTCAGTCAAACAGTAGCCGTTTGCGACAAGTTCTTCCAGGCCTTCACTCGCGCGTTGCGAGAATAACTTTGCTGAAGCTTCCCGTTCTGCTTCGATCAATCTGTGGAAACTGTAATGGAAAAGAGTTGTGATATGTCATTTTCAAACAGTGAGCCCACGAACTGATCACGATAACTTTGAGAGGCTTTGCTCAAGACATCATCCTTCAAGGTATGGAGCCGATGGGATTGCAGACTCTGGGAATTAGTGTTCGCAGAGACAGAGTATCCTGGAGGCCCATGAATTCGCGAAATCGTGGCCCGGCCAAGGTGGTGGGTAAATCTGAAGTAGAGTATGAGACCCATTCGTGCAATAGAGGACGGATACCTTGAGCGGGCTACACAGAGAGGGCATGCGCCAGACTCGCGTGAGATGGAAGAACTGTGACCGGGCACAGAGTGACATGACGGTTTCTTCACGAGACAGATGATATGACCAAAAACATGGTCATCTTTTTGCAACGGAACGACCACCGATGTTCATTAAATCAGCCTGTATTCCTGACATAAATAAGAAAGGAAGAAAACCTAGGTTCAACGAGCCTGTTTTGATAGTTTTTGTTAGATGCCCCCCGACTCGATAACTCGGTAATCACCAACCTCGTTCGCCTGACTCATGGCAAGAATACGTGACAAGAACACGCGATGGCCTTGAGGAAGCAGAGCAACGCAACTCATGCGACCGGGTGACGAGCTTGAAAGTTGGAGGTTTAGACTCAGGAAGGTTTCCGTAGTGCGGACGAATCACCACAATGGGGATGAGTGCCTTATTCGGAGCTTGCCGACGAATGATTGTCGCTGAATTGATCGCCGTGGGTTGCAAACTTGTTCTGCACAGTGCACACAACGTCCTTCATCCCTTAGGAGTGTTGGTGCCTTACTTGATGTTGGTCCTGCTGCTGTGGCCAATTGGTCACCACGAAAAATTCGACAGGCCAAACAGTGACAACCATTTGCGTATTCCGGGTTGGGTGGTTCTAGATGGAGCCCAACCATTCTACTACTGCTAATCGCCAAGTCCTTCTGCGAGACTCAAATATCGGCTGTCTTATACCTGGACATATCCACTTATCCTGATGGTCCTGAAAATGACACATGTACTACACCAACAATGCCACCAGTCGCTTGATACAAGAAATCTCGAGCACAAAGGAGCCTCAGATCGTATAACGAGAAGAATTCCGCCTGCCATATGGATTTCTCGTGACCTCCATAGTACTGACAACTTACGTTAGGATTCTTATGCCCGTCTCACCGACGTTGATCACGTCAGGCGGGTCCTCTGATTCGTTCCTTCAACGGATACCACACCATGTCCCCATCTCCGCTTACTGTACCCGGTCCAAGTATCGTGTCAAGGCTGAGGATCGGGTTCGGGACTTAACCCAGAGATGTAAGTCCATTTTGTCATTTATGTTGCCGCGTTAATCCAGAGACCACGAAAGTTAGGAATGATACATTCGCCATGTCCCGAGTACTATGCAACCCACCCTTGGACGGCAATATGCACTCTGTGTTCCTGACCTTTTGAGGTTGGGATTCGGGGATGGGATTCCGTACCACCGGTGTATAAACACCTTGGAAGGATCCCTACATATGCTGTTCTGTGGTGCAGCTTTGGAGCAAGGTTATCCCCCACCCCTTTCCCGAGCTCACTCTTATCGCTCATCCTCGAAAATGCTCACAACCACGATTAAAGATGTGAGTAAATTCAATGAGGTGTCTGGTCTTTCGAGGAAACAGCCTGATAAACGACGCACATGGTAGCATTCATCGATGCCGAAACCACCTTCCAAGCATTTGGAGGAGCTCTCCAAGGAAGTCGGGGAGGACGTCTATGTGTGGTATATCAGCGATGAAGAATCACAGAAACTCAGTAAACTCTTCGGGCAAGACTTCAAAGAAATCAAGATGATCGGGACGCGAGTCAACAGCCCCCTGAAGCGTTGTCAAGTATGCTTCAAATGGCACGAATTCTACGACTGGTGCGTAGACAGTATCATTTGAGTAGAATCCTGCCCTGACGGGATGCATATAGGGTTTGGACAGCACTCGAGCGAAAGGTCCATACCCCGATGTTCATGTTCAACGCCCTCAAAAATGGGAGACAAGGAGACGAGAACGCTCACGATGTATACTGTTCTGGATGTGGGACCATCACGTCTATTCGTACCGAAGATAATTCGGAAGGTGCTGCGCCGAACATTTGGCTTGCAGGGGTATGTTTCACCGTCGATTGATTGCCTTGTACACCACGGCTAACGGGATTTTCACTTGGAAGCCGCTTGATAGGAAGGGATATTCGGTTGTCAAAGCTGTAAGTGGTCTGTTCAATTTTCATTATTGAGCTAAGTGAGCGTGATCAGGAAAATGAGGCCGCATCGGGCGACGCACCAGAGGCAGCAATCGAAGAGAAGAGTGTCTGAGGGAAATGGAACCTGCCAAAGACGTTCTTGGGATGAATTAGCTCGACATCTGTTGTCTCGAGAAATTTCATGTTTGCGTTGAATGACGTGTTTTTTCATTGTGCATCAGACATACCTTATCGTTTGGGGATGTGCGCTCTGTGCTGCTCAGAGTGTGCACTGTGTTCCAACCCAAAATCGCGACTTGGAAGGAAAATAC
>JANAWD010001000.1:0-10327 GCA_027627245.1 Meripilus lineatus | reverse complement strand
ATATATAAGTTGGACTACTATGCAATAATATGGTACAATCTAAGTAGGTGTATGTAGTGGGGTACTTGAAGTGAGTCTTCAGCCCAGGAAGCCCCTACATTACGCCGTATGTGTCAAAAATCATCATGTTTTTTGGGTATATCATTGCGTGAAAATGCGTCCCAAAGAGGTCCAAAAGACCCCTGACACCCAGTGACGAGTGACATTCTTGGACCGGTCCAAGGATTCTATGGACCGTCCCAAGAATTTTGGGCCGACTTTGGGAGGGGACCACGGGCAACTGGACCCCTTTTGCTTGGACCGGTCCAGCAAGTGTCCCATGGACCAGGGGTCCAACGTCCCATGTACCTTTTAGGTACTACTCCTAATACACATCGTACGACCTAATAGGTATGTGGAGGGGGTTACCTGAAGTGTAAAGTGACAGTATGCAAGTCCCTGGATCTTGTTCCCCGACTCAGTGAGACACAGCGATTTCCCAGGGAATCGCATTGGGGATATAAGCGCAAACCTGGTCTGTGATGAATAGGTTGCCTCATTCGAATACTCCCCTCTTTCCTTTCCTTACACATATCGGTGCGAGAAAGATATAAACATAGCCTTATCTCGGTTCCATTGCCTCTATTGACGCTCTTCGTCCATATCATTCCAGCACGTCGTTTGTGGGACCTTATAGGTTCAACGCCTGTTTGTGGAGGGGAGGCAGTCTTGGACACGAACTTCAACCACCTCCGTCAGTACTCCCCCTCCTTTGTTTCATCTTTGGAATCCTCCCCCATACTAATATGTCATTCTCTCACAGACCTTACATTGCCCTACTCCATCTCATTTTCGTTCCAATGGACACGTGCGACGATATCGATACCAATAGTCATCGGACCAGGATCAACATCGCGATCAGCTGTATCTCCACCATCTTCCTCTGTACCTGGGTCGCGTTCCATCCCAATATTCCTGGGCCCGACGAACCAAAGTGGAAGGTCATCAGGCGAAAGATCAGTTGTATGATTGGAGGGATCTTGGCTCCAGAGATATATGTCTTGTTGGCTGCGAGGCAATTCATAGCAGCACGATACCTCACGAACAAATGTGCGTTGTTGAACCTTTTCTCTTTAGACGGCGCATTCCAATACATTGACTTCGGTAGATCGTGGACAGGGTTGGACGTTGACCCATGGCTTTTTCGCCTTAATGGGAGGCTTAGTGCTTTACCATGGTGAAGAAGCGGCCAGAATTATATTCTATGACCCGGGAATACATACCGACCCCTTCGTCGATGACTTCTTGCACGAAGTTGGCAGGCTTGAAGCTTTTGAACGCAGACTTGCCACGCCTCGTTTGAAACCCCCCCTCAGCCGATCCACAGATCGTTTCGGACACATTCTTGCTGCTCTCGAATATATCCGTCTCAACAACGTGATATTCAAACACGTTTCCAAAAGAGCACGGACAAATCTTCGGGCTTCCCCCATTCACGAGTGTATTGGCCTAATCCGTGAATGGAATGTTATTGAGAACAACAAGGTGGACAAACTACGCTCTGATTACAGTAACAAGTTCTTCTTGCGCGATAGGTTGGAAGATGTTCTCCTATTCCTTTCGGCCTACGAGCACTACATCACCGTCAGGGTGATTGACAGAAGCAAGGATACAGACTGCCCGGCAATGGTGGAGAGCGCAGACGGAACAAAGGGGTCAATATCTAGCCATATCTCCAATTCTATCGTTGACGATTTGAGACTACGAAATCACGCTCCAAGAATTAACGAACAAGATATCCAAGACAAGAGCAAAAGCGATATGCTCACCAAAACGATCGCACTCTTCCAGGTCGCTTGGTTCATTCTTCAACTTTGCGCGCGATATCACGAGAACCTGGCGATCACCGAGCTCGAGATCTTCACTCTTGCCTTTTGCATCCTCAACTTTGCGACGTACGCCCTATGGTGGAAGAAGCCGTTCGCAGTGGATAGGGGATATGCGATTAGGTGGAGAGACGACGACTGGGAAGTCATCGCCCCTCCTTTCGTCGAGACGGAAGAAGTTCCATGGTATCGATGGTGCTTAAACTGGATCAAACGTATAATGCAGGCTTTGGCTCTTTGCCTTAGCTATCGAACTGTTCCATCGGGATGTCATGAGATACAAGGAAAGGTATTCCCTTTCTACTCCTTCCATCGAGACCGCTGCTTCATCATCTTGCCAATTCCAGTCCTCGTCGTCTCTTTGGAAGAAAATCAAGCATTCTCTAGTCATGCTGTTGTCCGTGATCGAGGATGTGGCGGGAGTAGTGTTCCTCCGATTGACCAGCGGGGAGACGGAGCTCCGTGATTCAGGCAAACGAGTATCGATCTTCAGTCCACAAACAATGACGCTCGGAGGATACGATGCACTCATATACTACGTCCCTGGATGTTTTCTCATTTTGGTATTCGGTTCGATCCATTTCCTGGCATGGTCTTCGGGTCCTACAAATACTGACAAGTTGATTTGGAGGATCTGCTCGGTTTGCGTGGCTGTCCTGCCAGTGACCGTATTTCTTTTGGAGATATATGCTGACTTTCTCCAGAATGTCGACAATAAAGTTGTCATAGCCATTGCAATTATTCCCGTTTTGATAGGCTGGACAGCTCCTTTGTTTTATATTCTAGCACGTGTCGGGCTTTTGGTCCTTGTTGTTCGATCTCTCATATATTGTCCTCCGTCCGCACTTCAAGCTGTATCATGGTCTCAACTTATTCCGCATGCCTAGATGTGATTGTAGTCAGCTCCGTTCGGTCCTACATGTAGAATTCGGTCATGTTGCTGGATATCTGTCGAAGATCGTTGACTGGCTTCGGAGAGTGCTCATTTGGTATCATCTGCTATCGACTCATATCGAAGAAGAAGATGCTTTTCGGTGATCGCAAAGTCTCATTGGCGGTGAGGAGAGATAGTAATTTGATTGAAAGCGGGGCATCATCACGATTACACTTTCCATTAGCTCACATCTTCGCCCGACATTTATTGCCATGGACAAGAATGAGGGAAGGAAATTTGAGGAAGAGATATGAGTGGACCTGGCAGTACCTATTTCAATCGCATAAATCATAGCGTTATATCAGAAAGAGAGTTCTACCAGATGTCTTCCGGAGAAGGTGTGCAGCTTCGACAAGATATAACAGACTCCGAGCGCTGTATCCGAGTGCTCCAAGTGCACGGTTCAACAAGCCAAAGCATACAAACGAGAGTGGGACATGAATAAGAGCCGGTGCATGCTGTGAAGCCATGCGCGGTCAGCGACATTTGAATGGATTTCCACACAATTGTTAGGAGTGGATTGCTTTCGACTGCGTCAGATTCTAAAGAGTGGAAGGTTATGCACCTTCGGATCATGCCAGTGAGTGTCTGGCTGAGACGAACCAAATATAATAAGTTCGAGCGTATCAGAAATACCAAATAGGTCAGGCATAGGCTTTCTCAGATAGAAGACCCACCCCGCTGAGATGAAGAAAGGGGACAAGACAGATGCCATAGCCCCGACGGCAGATGTGGGTGCGAGAATCAAAATTTTCACACTGTGATCCAATCAAGTCAAAGTCGGATGGACAAAAGGAGACAGAATGCCGATACTGGGCCCTGAAAGCTGCGGGGAGACTGGATACAGTTGTGAGAGAACAAAAGGGAAAGGCACAGGGGAGTTTTGTTTTGTTGTCTATCATTGGTATATCTATTTACATGTCGGTCTCTGCTCTTTTTCGTAAAGGAACTTTGTATCATTATAGGCTTGGACATCTGATCCATTCTCTCGAACCGTGTTTTTTTCAATACTTACCACTCTTTCTCAAGTAGATGTATGCCTCGTTCAACCAGTTCCTACACGGGACCTGCTTCATGTCGAATATTGTGTAGCCATGGTGAGCTTCAATTCCCAGTTCACTGTTCTACGATATCTCTGTTCAATTCCTCATCTTCTTCTCCCGGAATTCACCAATTTTCGCCTCTCCTTTCCCCCTAAATTCTCTTTGTGCTGGGGACTACCCTGCCGTTCTCATACGATCACTTTCCGTCTCTGAAAATGACTCCCGATCCCTCGTCTTTCGGTGTGAACGAAGAGAAGCCGTATGTTCACCCTGACTTCGCACGAGATGAGTCGTAACAAAATATATCAGAAGATGGTCGAGAACCAGTGATAAATTCAAAGAAGAAATGAAATTTGCTCAGCGGCTACCTTAAATAGGGCCTCAAGGGACAGATGACTAGGGGTATTACAAATGTCTGATACATGCCACTGGGGTTTCTGATAGACTTATCCTTATCTTGCAGGCCGCGTTGCTGGGTGCCTGTATGTTGTGGTTCCTTCTAGTTACTGTACTTGATTGACCACGCACTTGCCTCGTGTTGAAACCTATTTATTTCCGATCGGACATCTTGAAGTGCCTCAAAAACCCATGCGTTTGAAACACGCACTTTCCCAGGAATGACTGTTGATTTCATGACGACAACAACAAGGAGTTGAGAAAAGGGGAGTGTCCTGGAGTGTGGAATGTGCGAATAAGGCATTACCAGATTGCAGACTTGACGAGAGGAGGGAGGAGGAGGGGGAGGGGGGAAGAAGGAGGAGGAGAAGATGGGAGGCCCAAGGATGATTGAGGATCGATGAGCGCGCCAACTTCAGTCATGTTGGCGCTTATATTGGCTTTGGTTGTTCCCTTTCAAGTCCGCCTCTCCTGCTCTGTCCCACACAACGATGACGAATCCAATCCAGTTCATATGATCCATTTATCGCAAACCTGTGCGCTGGAATAATGTGTAAGCGATCGTGTCCTCTGATTCTGGGGGCGGTACTCAACTATCCTCGAGGTATGCATGCAACAATAAAGCGCCAATTTCAGACGCTTTCTAACCACAAGAGGTGCAGCCTCTACTACTTCTTATCCACATACAGTCATTGATTTCCAAGTCGCTACAACTATCTGGCTGCAGCATCGTACTCTTCAAGGATAAAATTGGTTAATTCTGATACAATCGGCCCGGAGGTCTTGTCAAGTCCGATGGCCTTCCATTCCATTCCCATGACCCCAGGAATGGCCTTATCATTACACACCGACCTCGTAGCTGTTGTCTCATTGAACGACCCGTCTTGGGTCTATCCCTGTTGTTGCCATGATTCGTTTTCGGACTACATTGTCATGTCGGTTTGTACCTCGCACGCAGACGGAGATTGTTGTGGAGTCCATTGGTCAGAGACCATACAACCTAGGTTCGTCGCAGAGACTGTGAACTATGGAATCACAAGCTGAAGTGCAATCACAAGTACTCAAGCCGTAGCTTGACTATTATTCATCAACTGGTGACACCAACGAGAGCGTGTGTTCGGGGCGAGGCAGTCATCAAAAACAAAGTTCGACTCCGATACAGAAGGCAAATACCACAGTCGATGGTCCATGCTCTTACCAATCGAATCCACTGAGGGTAATTGACAGGATGCTATATAATGCACTTTATGCACCCTTTTTCTTTTTTAATCCTCACGGAATGATAGCTGCAAGCCCGCTCCCCGAGTCACATTTCCCGGAATGTAAATGTCCCACTTCACCGACACCTTATCAGAAGGGGGACCGTACTACACGTGTTGGTACGACAAGGAGGTATGGATAACCTTTTCCCAGTTTCATTCTCTCTCTTCGTCTGTGTGGGACCTTATAGGTTCAACACCAGTTTGTGGAGGATAGGCAGCTTCGCCCACAAACCTTTACCACATCGTCAGTACTCTCTCTCCTTCATTTCATCTTTGCATTCTTCCCCCGTACTGATATGCTATTCCCTCACAGACCTTACATTCCCTGGCACCATTCCACATTTGTTCCGATGGACGCATGCGATGAAATCGATCCTAATAGTCGTCGAACCAGGATTAACATTGCGATCAGTTGTATCTCCACCATATTCCTTTGTACCTGGGTCGCATTCCATCCCAATATTCCTGCTCCCGGGGAGTCGAAGTGGAAGGTCCTTAGACGAAGGGTTGGTTGTATGATTGGAGGAATATTTGCGCCCGAGATCTATGTGTTATTAGCAGCGAGGCAATTCATGGCGGCACGATATATCGCAAATAAGTGTACACTGTTAAACATTGCTTATTGACATGTCTTCTAACTGATAAATCACCTATGGCAGATCCTGAAGAAGGCTGGACATTGACCCATGGGTTTTTCTCCCTCATGGGTGGATTCAATGTCCGTTGCAACGACACAACAATCAGGACGGTCTTCTATCATCCATACGCAATTGAAGACGATGCTGCCTTTGCACGCGACTTCACTTCTTTCGAAGCTCTTGAGGGCAGACTCGCTGCACGGCATCTGAAATCCTCCAATCGCAACTCACCTGCGCAGGGCCTCGGATACCACATTCTTCAAGCACTTGAAAGCATTCAATCCAGATACGATACATTCAAGGTCACGCTCCAACGAGTAGAGAGAGAATCCGGTATATCCATTAATAAATGTATAGAACAAGTTAAACTGTTCAAAAGAGCCATGAACAAGGGAGAACTGTGTCATTCAAATGTTCAATCTTTCCAATTGCGTACTATATCCACCTTCCTTGAAGCCTTTGAACGCTACACTATTGCTGTTACACTTGGCAATAGCGGGAACACAGTTGACCCCACTACGATAGAATACCAAGACGGAACCAAACAGTCGATATTTGATCATATCCCTAATCCCTCCATCGAGAATTTGCGACACCATCGAGTTCCAGTAGTAAATGAACAAGATATCCAAGACAAGAGCAAAAGTGATATGCTCACCAAGACGATTGCACTTTTCCAGGTCGCTTGGTTCATTCTTCAACTTTACGCGCGATATCACGAGAACCTGGCGATTACCGAGCTGGAAATCCTCACTCTCGCATTCTGTATTATCAACTTTGCGACCTACGCCCTATGGTGGAAGAAACCATTCGCAGTGGATAGCGGATATGCGATCCGGTGGAGAGATGACAAATGGGAAGTCATCGTCCCTCCTTTCGTCAAGACGGACCAAGTTCCATGGTATCGATGGTTCTTAAACTGGATACGTCGTGATACAAAAGGTATCAAGCAGGTTTTGGCTCTTCACCTTAGCTAACAGACTGTTTCATCAGGATATAGGGGCCTTTCCCCTTCTACTCTTTCCGAGGGGTCCACTTCTCTATCACCCCCACAATCCCAGCCCTCGCTGTCTCTTTGCCAGAAAATCGAACATTCCCTGTCAAGTCTTCGCGATGGTATCGGACATGTCATGGGGGTAGTGTTTATACGATTGACTCGCGGGGAGACAAAGCTCCGTGATTCAGGCAGACGAGTATCGACCTTCAGTCCAAAGGCGACAAAACTCGAAGGATACATCCCAACCATATATCATCTCTCTGGATGTTTTCTCATTTTGGTATTCGGTTCGATCCATTTCCTGGCATGGTCTTCAGGCCTCACAAATACTGACAAATTGATTTGGAGGATCTGCTCGATTTGCGTGACCGTCCTGCCAGTGATCATACTTCTCTGGAGATTCTTTGTCATAGGTCTTAATAATCATGATGGTATTACCAAAACCATTATTGTCATCCTTTCAAAGATACTCTTGACAGCTCCTTTGTTTTATATTCTAGCGCGCATCGGACTTCTGGTCCTTGTCGTTAGATATCTCATTTATTGTCCTCCATCAGCACTTCAAGCTGTATCATGGTCTCAACTTATTCCGCATGTCTAAACATATTTGTAGTTAGCCACCTTCAGTCCTATATGTATAATTTGGTCGCATCGCGTTATATTATCATACCATCCTCACAAAGATGTCTGACCGGCGTCGAAAGGTATCGAACAATATCGAAAAAGGTGACAATTCTTAGTGGTTGCAAAATCTTACTGACAGTCAGGAGAGATAGCAATTCGATTGAGAGCGTGGCATCGGCGCTATCATGCTTCCCATTAGCTCACATCTTGTCTGGAATTTACGGGCACGGAAGGGAATTTGAGGAAGAAAATGAGTGGACCTGGCAGCACCTATTTCAATCTCGTGAATCATAGTTTTATATCAGAGGGAGATCCATAGAAGATGCGGCTTAAACAAGATATGATATACTCAGAGCACTGCATACGAGTGCAGGGATCGACAAGGCAAAGCATACAAACGAGAGCAGGATATCGATATGAATAAGAGCCGGCACATGCTGTGAAGCCACGCGCAAATATTTGAATGGATTTCTGCACAATCGTTAGGAGTGGACTGTGTTTGACTGTGTCAAATTCTAAAAAGTGCCCGTGGAAGATGACATACCTTAGGATAATCAGTGGCCGACAAAGACGAGTCAAGTGTCATCAATTCCAGAGGATCAGAGATATCTAATGGGTTGAGCAAAAGCTGTCTCGGAATTCAAGACTCATCCCGAAATAAGCAAAGGGGACAGGACAGATGTCACAACCCCGACCACATAAATAGGTGCGAAATCAACGTTCAAGCCAGATTTTGGAGAAAGGCAGGGTGTTTTTACTCACCTCGATGTCCTGGAATTGCCGACTCGCAGGCCCGGGATGCGATGGAAGTACTTCCTTAGAGAATTGGGGACGTCAATCGTTTTTTGGGGGTAGGGAATATACGGTATGTGGTAGGTGGAGAGGAAATCAGCGTTCAACTCGACGCTGTGTTGCAGACCATCGACCGTAGAGTCGTTCTGGGAATGGTGGTGTTATCGCAATGTGACGAGGACCACAATCTGTTGGTTGGGATATGGATCTCTGTGATATCCAACTCTCCGGAGAACCGATTTCGATCAATCGCCAGATCATGTCTGCCCCCTGAAGTATCCGTCAGTTAAAACACATACTGACATTATAGATAGTATGATTGGAAAAAAGACGTACGAGGTCTGGCACAAAGACTTCGTCGTCGTCCTGTGTGCAGCCATGTATGCACGCGAAAGACTTGCTGGCAAAGCGGACAACCCCGTATTCCCACAAAATGGACATGATACCAAGCCAAAGGGACAATCAACACACATCCTGATCCGTACTGCGCTAGATTGCCCAGATGAATACCTGTCCTTTCAAGTTCGCAGGAATTTCTGTGGACTCACGTTCATGATGGTTGTCCTGTGGGCAGAGGTGCTGTGAAAGCATACCATGATCTCCTGAACTGACTGGATATCGTAGAGCATAATGCTTCGAGAGGTCTACCTCGTAGGATTATGGTGCTCCTGCATTCTTTTCGTACACCACGCTACAAGGTTCGTTTCAAGTGGACTCCGAGTCAGCATCCGACGTACTGTTTCAAGCGGACCGAGGGAAGGAGCTCACCAAAGAATGCTACATTCTGCAGAACGAAGCGAGATCCACGATGTATTCACTCTGAGCGACTCCGGCCATATATTGGTCCAGAAGGGTAGGAGAGGATGCGTGTTTGCGGCGGGTATATGCTATCTTGCAGTTAAAATCGTGAAGTCGGTCATGATGACGAGAGGTCTCGCGTGGGTGTAATCGAGATATCAAGGCCCTCATGCTGATCGGTAGATGGATTGGTGTGTGAATGGCGCCAGTTGAGAAATGTACCACTGGGCAAACTCGGACGGGAGGTATCTAGGAAGACGTGGAACAACATTAGACGCGGCAATTGATCCTTCCCTCCTGCAATACAGCAGTGGAAAAATCACGAAGAAAATTCATACCACAATATGAATCCCATGAAAAGCGGCAACCTAACCCCTCGTTCAAGCTGGTAGCGAAAGACACGTTCAACGCCCATTCTCTGGCCGCGGCCGACCGATGGTAACGCCACAATGGCCTCTTATCCTTTTCACTTCAGGTACCCTGGGGCGCCCTTCATAAAGTAGATATGGAACGAAGGTAGGAATGTATCTAAGTGATGTCTGGGCATGGGTGTACTGGGCAGGCCGTAGAATGTGGGGCGACCATTGATTGCCCACATGAATTTTTGGTTTGCCCTTGTGGGCAGGGATATTTTTTAGGGTAAATACCTAGGGGTGACCAGAAAATAGGGATGGGCGCCCCATTTGTGTCACCTGTCACTAGGTGCCAGGGGTCCTTCTTGCCTTTTTTGGTCGCACCAAAAGTATCACCGCTGGAATTTGAAAAAAAATAGTAAAATCAGGTTTATATAATACATCTGTGAGATTGTATGGGACAAATTAAAGTTTATTCAGAGAATCATAATGGAAGTTATTGAGGAATCTCTTCGAGCTTGCTTGCCAGGCTCTTCTCTTAGCATGAATGAGGAGTAAGACAGCAAACAATAACTGAGATATAGAGATACATATAATAAAGAATGTAAGCAACAAATAATGTACT
>JANAWD010000100.1:0-88012 GCA_027627245.1 Meripilus lineatus | reverse complement strand
AGCCCCAAGAGCCTGAGCCCGTCGTCCCCGATGACGCCCCTCAAGAAGACGATGAAGAAGAGTCTTTTGAGATGGAGGTGGAAGCTTCTGAAGACGAACAGGTCGAGGTCTCTACACACGACCAGAGTTTGATCAACCAGCAAGAGGTTGAAGCCATGGTTGAGGTTGATAGCGAAGATGAACCCGATGTCGATGATGAGCCCCTATATGAACGACCTGTGCGTTACTGGCCCGACGTGTCCACTGCGCGTGCCATGAGGTTCAGGAAGGAGATTGATGACATCAAGGAAGTCTTCCAAGACGAGTTAGATGAAGAGGATACCACTATGGTCTCCGAATACGCCAACGAAATCTTTGAATACATGAACGAACTTGAGGTGAGCTTGTTCGATTGTCGTCTTGGGGAACACGCGAGATACTAATTGTCGTTCTGTAGGATGAATGCATGCCCAATCCCGATTACATCGAAGGTCAAACCGAGATCACCTGGGCCATGCGCCAAACACTCGTTGACTGGTTGTTGCAAGTCCACTTGCGCTACCACATGCTCCCCGAAACCCTTTGGATCGCTATCAACATCGTGGACCGCTTCCTCACCAAACGGGTTGTCTCGCTGGTCAAGCTCCAACTCGTGGGCGTTACCGCGATGTTCATTGCCGCGAAGTACGAGGAGATTCTTGCGCCTTCCGTGGAGGAGTTTGTCTTCATGACTGAGAAGGGATACACGAAGGAGGAGATCCTAAAAGGAGAACGCATTATG
This sequence comes from Meripilus lineatus, assembly GCA_027627245.1. Lineage (NCBI taxonomy): Eukaryota > Fungi > Basidiomycota > Agaricomycetes > Polyporales > Meripilaceae > Meripilus > Meripilus lineatus. The sequence goes on along the minus strand of JANAWD010000100.1, from coordinate 87,252 downwards.
CTGCAGACGCTCGAGTTCAAGATCAGCCACTACTGCTCACCTTACAGCTGGATGAGGAAGATCAGCAAGGCAGATGACTACGATCTTCAGACGAGAACATTGAGCAAGTTCTTGACCGAAGTGACACTACTTGACTACCGATTCCTCCGAGTGAAACCAAGCATGATTGCTGCTATAGGGATGTACACTGCGAGGAGAATGTTGGGTGGTGACTGGGTGCGTATTTCTCTCCAACTTTCCTTTGAGCCTTCTTATGTGCTCTTGAGCGCGCGTGTGGGAGACATGCCATTGCCGCACTTTTGTTCTTCTGATCCAACCGTATTGCACGTGACTGACGTAGTCTCGCCTTTTCTTCATAGAATGATGCCTTCATTTTCCATTCTGGGTTCACCGAGGAGCACCTCCTGCCCGGACACGCCATGCTAGTTCAGAAGCTAGTCGAGGAGAACTTCACCAAGCAATACGTTTGCCGGAAATACGCGAACAAGAAGTTCCTCAAGGCTTCCCTCTTTGCGATCGAGTGGGCCCACCGTCACTTCGAGGAGGAAGGCGACATGAGAGGCATGGTTCTCGAGGAATGAAGAATCACGACGACGACGTATACCCCCCAACGCATCATTGCAACCATGTCCTAGCATCATGAACAGTCCATCCCCCCGGTTTCCAGCATCATTTTCTTGCGCACACGTATTCCTGTCATCGCTGTTTGTCTACACGTCTCCAATTTGTCCACCTTATTCCTTCCACATTTTCGCAATCGCATCACAACTTGTTTCATTATTGGCCAATTCTTCATGTCTCCGTCCCATGTCACTCACTCGCTCTCCTATCGCTCTCGATTTGATGGATCCCAGACATGCCGATTGAATGCTGCGTTTCCACTCATCCACCCACATTCACTCATATATCGGACCCCCATGCCCTCCTCATGATTTGTTTTGTATGGCATCTATTTCTCTCTGTCTCTTATCTCTCCTCATCTCTCCATCATTTTCCTTCTTTTTTCTCTTCTCATTCTCAATCGGTCAATATCGCCTTCCCCATTTTTCACTCAACCGACCGCTTGCACTGTTTCTCGCATCTCTTTCCTCTTGCTTTGTTCAATAGTTCCGTTCCGTTTCAAAATATCTTTCAGGTATCTTCATTTGGTTTGTGTTATTGACTACATAGTTCTGTTTTCGTTGAGCCTATCCTTCATCGGGCTTCACACTCCCCTCTCTCCTCTCCTCTCTCTTTTTCATTATTCAATCTTCAAACTATTCTTCACTATCCAAAAGGCTATTCGCTTCTCCTCGTTTTCGGTCCCCCTTCGGGGCTCGAGATCGCATTTGCTGCCACATCGATTTTTACTTTTTACTTCTTCCTAAGTTTCAACATTTCACTTCATCTATTCTTCACCTTACGTTCATCTTAGTTTTGTTGGCGGCTCGCGACGATTCATTGCTTTTTGGCATCGGTATACAACTGTAGTATATCTTGCGCAGAGCGCCGCTATAAAGAATTCTCCAATTATCAGTTTTCTTAAACTCTCGAACTTCTTTTTTTATTTAAGTATTCTTTAAAGTGCCTTTCTCTTATTTTCAACAGAAGGCCTATAGAAAGTTAAACCAACCCAATCCAACGAACTCGGTCCCATAGAAAAATCGTTATGTATTCGAAGTCCTATACCAATTCATACTTGCCAATGGCGGTGATTTGCAAGGGCTTTCCCCCTCCATATGATTTCCTCTGCTTCTTCGTGCGCCCTTTTCGCCAAATGTGTAATGTCCTAATGAAATACGATCCTTTACGGTCGAACACGAGTCGTCCCTCAACTTCTCCATCAAAGACTGCCTCCCACACGACCGACCGTGAACCGACTTCTGAGCGCGTCGTCTCGGGCATCGGTCAACGCCCGACGTTTGAACAAGATGACGTAACGTGCATTATCACGTGCAAATTTCCCCAATCTGCGATCTTTGGTCGGGGCAACAACGCCACCGCGTTCATTTCGAGTGGGGAAATTCACATGTAAGACGACCCCTGCTTGAGTGTGGGCGAGTGGCTATTTAGGCTGCTTGAAGACCGGTACATTCGACTTTCAAACTCTTGCTTTCGTTCCACCCACTTCTCTCAGGTCTTGAACGAATACAGAGAAAACTATCCGATTATGTCTGCTCCTCAGCTGTCGTTCAAGGGACATACTGTCGTCGTCACCGGCGCTGGAGGGGGATTGGGGAAAACGTGAGTTATTTGGGTTTCAGAGAGCGCGCCATTAATGAATGTGTATTGAATTTTTGAATAGATATTCACTTCTGTATGCTTCACGAGGAGCTAATGTTGTTGTGAACGATGTTAGCCAAGCTGCTGCACAAAAGGTTGTTGACGAAATCACCAAGGGTATGTGTTGTCTCTACTCCTAGACACCCAAAGCTCGGAGTTGACATTTCCCCGCTCGACGTAGCTGGTGGCAAGGCTGTTGCCAATACCTCGTCCGTTACGGACGGGGCATCTGTAATCAAGACTGCAGTGGATACTTTTGGCACGGTCACCATTCTCATTAACAATGCAGGGATTCTACGGGACAAGGGGTAAGTCCCGAAGTATTACGTACCGGCATTCATCCCGGAAGTTGACACATTTTGTCTTAATCAGGTTCAGAAATATGTCGGACCAGGAATTCGACTCTGTCCAATTGGTGCACCTCAAGGGTGCATTCTCGTGTACAAAGGCGGCATGGCCCATCTTCCGCAAGCAGAAATTTGGGCGAATCATCAATACTAGTAGCGCAGCGGGATTATATGGTATGTTGACGTACCCCGTACAGATCCCTCTTGTCATCTTAACTCCTATCGGTATGTCTAGGAAACTTTGGACAAGCAAATTACAGTGCTGCGAAGTTGGGTCTCGTGGCATTCACGAAAACCCTGGCCAAGGAGGGCGCAAAATATAACATCAAGGCAACTGCTATTGCTCCGGTATGTCGTCTGGGAAAATCTGCCTCGTATATGCTGAGTCGTAGGGACCAGATTGCGGCATCCGCGATGACCGAGACTGTTATGCCACCTGAGATGCTCGCCAATGTCAAGGTGATTCTGCTTACCTTGTCAGTCGGGTAGGTACTAATAACATGAAATTCAGCCCGAATTCGTGGCACCTTTTGTTGCTGCGATTACCCACCCAGATGGACCAGACGCCAGTGGTAAGATCTTCGAAGTTGGTGGAGGTTTCGCAGCAGAAATTAGATGGGAGCGCAGCAAAGGAGCTTTCTTTAAACCTGATGCTACTTTCACACCGTCTGCCGTAAGTTGGAAATCAAAGAAATCAAAGGTCAACTCCATTGAAATGTTGATTCGTTTCCTAGGTCCAAGAGGGATGGGACACCATTACTGATTTCACCGACGCGGATCAGTACGTCTTCTCATTGTTACTGGTACCACCTTCGTTCGTTCCTGATCGATACCCTGAAATAGCCCCCTTGGCCTTGAGGATTTCGACCGCAGGTCGGTATCTGTCATGAAATTTGACAAAGGGCTCACATGTTTCCTTCAGGAAATCTTGGCGAAATCAACAAAAGCTGGTCCTAATCCCCAATCTTCCCCAGAAGTTCGCTTTGACGGAAAGACTGTAATCATTACTGGAGCAGGTCAAGGTCTCGGCAGAATTTATGCTTTGATGTTCGCTCGCCTCGGTGCAAACGTTGTTGTCAACGATGTCAGTGAGAAAGGAGCAAATGCTGTGGTAACAGAGATTACGCAAGGCAATGCTTCCCCTTGTGTCCAGTGATCTGCCTTTGCTGATCCCAGTTTATATAGCTGGCGGCAAGGCGGCTGCCGCAGTGACGACCGCTGAAGATGGAGAGGGTATCGTCAAGGTCGCGCTTGAGAAGTTCGGCGGGGTCCACATCCTGATTGCGAATGCCGGAATTTTACGTGACAAATCCTTCACTGCGATGACGGAACAAGAGTGGGATGCGGTGCTCGCAGTCCACCTTCGGTGTGTAATATCACTGTTTTTGTCCTAAAATTAACGTGCTCACTATGTCCTTCAGGGGAACGTTCAAGGTAGAGTTCCCCGCGTGCATCGCTTCATGGAATGTGTTTCATATGCTTCCCTCCCATGATGTAGTGTGCCAAAGCGGTGTGGCCCATATTTCACAAGCAGAAGTACGGACGTATTGTCACGACTGCCTCACAAGTTGGCATCTGTAAGTTTCATTCCCACTCATAACTCCTATACTCGTTTTCTGACAATCTACCAGATGGTAACTTTGGCCAGGCGAACGTGTGTCATGTTTCCATTCTTCTAGCTTCGGTTTGATTGATGTACATTTGCAGTACTCCACAGCGAAAGCTGCAATCCTAGGTTTCACACGAGCCATTTCCTATGAGGGTCGGAAATACAACATTCTCGCAAATACCATTGCGCCTTCCGCCGGTACTGCGATGACTATGACTATCTGGTTCGTGCATTGGGTGTATGTCCATCATTTATTGAACTTTTGACACCTCTGGGAATGGTATAGGCCTCAGGAGATGGTTGACGCTTTCAAGGTATATATCTGCTTTCCTCAATTGTAGGCGCCTTGTTGACAGGTTCTCCAGCCGGACTATATCGCCCCTGTTGTTGGATACCTGGCTAGTGAAGCTAACCAGGACGTCACTGGGAGTCTATTTGAGATCATGGGAGGATGGGCTGCTCAGACCCGCTGGCAACGAGCCGGGGGACATGGATTCCCAGTCAATAAGGTATTGACACCCGAAGCTGTCATATCCAAGTGGGATATCATCACAGATTTCGGTAAGAATCCAACAGATGAAACGTTATGTACGCTCACCTGTGCACAGATAACGGGCGTGCTTCGAACCCAAGTACAACTCAGGATGCATTTGTCGACGTAAGTTCAGGAATATCAAAGTTCCATGCGGGTATGACTTAACCATGTGTTTCACCAGATGGCTTCGAACTTCGAGAATGTGCAGAGCGAGAACCCATATGCTGACCCAGAGGACTCCCAATTGGTGGCAACAGCGAAGGACAAAGTCCCAGAACCTGTGGTTAACACATACACAGAACGAGATATCATTCTATATAATCTCGGTGTGGGCGCTACCGAGAAGGAGCTGCAGTGGACATACGAGAACGATGATGAATTCGCTGCACTTCCTACCTTCGGAGTGGTCCCACAAATGGAGGCGAGTATGGGCCTGCCGTTAGACTGGCTACCGAACTATAATCCTGTACGTTTGCATTATACTTTCCTCATACACTGTGACAGCTTCTAAATCGTGACCAAACATTGTATCAGGCGAAATTGCTCCATGGAGAACAATACTTGTCAATCAAGGGACCTATCCCTACCAGCGGCACATTTGTGAATGAAGCACGGTAAGCCGGGAACCCCATTATTTGGCGTTGGCACTGCGGTAGAAGTTGTTCTCATACCGCATTGCATTCATCTCATAGGCTCCTGGAGGTTCTAGACAAGGGAAAAGCTGCTGCGGTCACGACCGTCGTGGAAACCAAAGACAAGGCCTCTGGGAAGGTGATCTTCGAGAACCAGTCTACGGTCTTCATTCGGGGAGCTGGTGGATTCGGTGGGAGACGTTCGGGCAAAGGTGGGGACTTTCAAGGGACGTAGAGATAGGACGGCTCATTAATATGGTCCCTGTCAGACCGGGGTCCTGCGACGGCGGCCAACACTCCCCCTCAGCGCAAGCCTGACGCAATCGTTGAGGAAAAGACCTCGCCTTCACAGGCTGCTCTGTATCGGTATGTTGGTTAGGATCTAATATCGTCAAATGCAGCGTGCTCATAGATGGATTCCTCACGGGAACCGCACTGCAGACTGAGCGGGGATTATAATCCACTTCATGTGAGTTTATTATATCGCGCACAGCCGTGCTATCGGCTGAAACTGTATCTCCACCTTTAGATTCTCCCAGAGTTCGCCGCGATTGGCGGATTCGATAAGCCCATTCTACACGGTTCGTATTCGAGGTATCATGGCATGCTGTGCTAGTAGTGACCGGTTCGCCCTCAATTAGGGCTCTGTTCATTTGGTATCTCGGGAAAGCATATTCTCAAGACTTTCGGTCCTTACAAGGATATCAAAGTTCGGTGGGTATTGACCGCAGTGCGGACACTGAAAGTGTGAATAACTAACCCATGATTGGCCAGATTCGCTGGGGTGGTATACCCTGGTGAGACGCTTATTACTGAGATGTGGAAAGAAGGAGCCAAAATCATCTTCAGTAGGTTTCTTCCCGTCTGCTCTTCATGCTCGTGGTGTTGACATTACTCGAAATAACAGCCACCAAAGTGAAGGAGCGCGGCACGACAGTATTGGCAGCTGCTGGCGCAACTTTGGTGAATCCCTCAAGTGGACCACTAAAGGCCAAGTTGTAAGTCGTTGATATGACGGTATGACATGTGCGACGATATCTGTACGACATCCAAAGTTTCCTCTTTTCGTCTCATCTGTAGATTCTATAAATATCTTTATGTCTTGGCTGTCTTGTATCATGAGGAACAGTGTCACAATGACAATTCCCCGGATTTTCTGAACCGAAAACCCAATTTTCGGGTTTCGTGCTTGGGTGTCACAAAGATCACAGAATCGACCCGTGAAATCTCAGTAGGAACGTCGAATATTTCCAACAAAGGTTCGTCAAGAGAAAGTCAAGAGGACTTGGATGTCTTGGGTATCTTCTTGTCGCGCGCCACAAAGCTGATGGTTCACCAAAATGGATCTACCGGATTGAAAGAAGAAGAGATCATTGATTTTGTATTTAAATTGGTTCTTGAAATATGGCGAATAAAAGGGTATAGGATCCTCGAATGAACAGGTGGACACCATGTAGAAATGATTTGAACTTCGTCTGGTTCGTCACTGGAGATACTACCGAAGCGTAATATATAATCTAGTAAGGATACATTGAAGTATTGACTTCTGAACAAGGTAATCGCCGCTGTGGAGGATATAACAAGAAAGAGGGCAAAACGAATAAATGATACCAAGGTAATCCAAGAGACATATGTCGGGAATTCCATAGTCGGGCCCAGGCGTCTAGCAAGCCAATTGCGATGAGGCGAGTTGTTGTGAAATGCTGACGCCTAGAAAATACCGAGAAAACCAAGAGTTAGATCGAGGGGATGGGATGATATTTCTCAGTTTGGAAAGTGAGGTAGAATGAAGAGAGGGGGAAGTCTTGGAGTGATTACATGTATCGGAAAGGGAGCGCGTACCTGGGTAATACCAAAAGGTAACTGCAAGAATGACGTAGAGACACATGAGAATCATCCCTTCGAGCCAATTGGACTTTCCGTCTTGCACGACGTAGTTTACAACCAGGACTGTTTGTTTTGTTCAAAAGGACCCGACAGGACAAAGAAAGCTTATCAGATAAGCCATCGATTCGATTGGGAGGGCGAACACGAACCAGACAAAAACAACACGATCGATTCATAAGGATCAAAAAGCATCGTCAGTGGTTTCCCGATGATCCACCCAAGTGTGACAATAAATCTAAACCACAAAGAACGAAAATTCCTTTGTTAATTCTCTGGTGTGCCGCCGGCAACAAAAGACAACGAAACTCACGGTATCACAAAGAGCGCGATTTGCTATTCGGTTCCCAAACAATCAAAATCAGCAAAATCAAAACGTGTTAATGGGCGGGGTACGAGAAAGGAAGACAACGTACAATGCTTGATCCGACCGCGACGCCCAGACTGAGTGTGAGTTTGTCCTTGACAGATACAGTGACCGCGGTGACATGTTCTACATGGGGCCAATTGAAAATATTCTCATGTCAGCGCAAGCTCGAAGGTTGGAAGAGTGGCGCCTCGTCAAATTGTAAGGCGACTCCAAACATTCGCAAGATGAACATACCTGCAGCATTGCCAACGATTGGAAGTAAAATAAGACCGACGAATTCTTTACTAATGCCTCCAGATTCAGTGAGTCCGTCGATCGAATCCACAAGGCATTCCGCTGTCAGTGCAACGCACTGAAAGTCCATCAACGCATGGAGTCATGTGTCAGATAGTTGCTGCTGGCGTGGAATGGTGGGGTTGCGCCACTCACCGCCGTTACGACAACGAGGAGCCAGATAGTGGCCCAAGGCCCGAGTAATGGGGTCTCAATCTCTTCTTCCTCATTTTTCTCCACTGACGGTGGATGTGACTCCGCGTCTCCATTCTGAACGACTTCAGTGGTGCTGTGGGTAGCAGAGCTTCCGTTTGTTTTCTTGAACGAGAAAAAGGAAGATGCGGGACGGGAGTAGTTGGTGGACCGTGCAACGTCGGAGTGATTATCCTCGTACAGGTTCTTGTGTGTTGCAAGCTGAAAAAAGAGGTAGCAAAGATATACTGATAGCACCCCAGAAACGTTCAGGGTCCTAGACGCATTTGGATTTTCGAACTTGTGAGAACTTACTGAAAAGGAGAATGATAGCGCTCTGTACAAACTAGGGGGTCAATCACTGATTGGTTCTTTCCGCGAAACTACTTACGCCGTGGCTAACACTCAAAATATCCTTTCCCTCTTCTGGGTCATTGATAAAGTCGCCCGCAGCAAAGTGGAACGCAGCTGGGAGCAATACTCCAATGACAGACACCGTTAACAGGGAAGAGTTTAGTTGCGTCGCGCCTTGAAAGATCAGGCAAGACTGTGCGTGAGCATCGTAACAGTTTTACCGAGGGTCCTCGCGGGAATCGGGAGTAATCAATACGTACTGACACCGAACCCTTGTTCAGAGAAACGCGTCCCTCCTGCGAAAAAGCACATTCCCAGGACGAGAACTGATACAGTTTTTGAGTTGAGATATGTCGTGAGGCGCTTCAAGCCTCGAGGAGGGAAAGAAGATGATGCTCACGCAGGTTACTCAAAATGGAGCCCACAACTACGAGAATGGAAGGTGTAAGTGACAAGAGTTTCTGATACTGATTCATGGAACATACGGGAAGATTGTACGACCTGAAGTTGGCAATCGACAAGGGCAATAATCTGAACACGGAGGGAGGCAAAATTATATCCGATTCATTTTTGACATCAAGGGACGATACTGATCAACGAACCGATATGATGAGCTCAACTCTGGACGAATGGAACTGTGAGTTACAACTTTGAAACAGACTACAAGGTACCCACGCATTTCCCTGTACCAGAGAATATTAGTATCTATTCGAGGACTCTGGAAACCCAACATACAAGAGTTGCATTCAGAAGTCCTGCTAAGGTTTGACCCACGCGCAGTGAGAGTTCTTCTGTCGCAAAGCCCAAAAGCTTGCAGTAGACATCAGCGGGTCGGTATCTCCCAATGATAGGTGTCTAAGATACCTTAGCCAGGGGGATGATGGCAAGAAACGAAACTGTGGAAGCTCATGAGGTGTGAGACACGGGTGATCAATGCTGTGGAACGCACAAACAAAGGTCATTGTGTCATTCTTGTCTGTATGTTCGAGTGCAAAGTGTAATGCCCACTTTATACAAAGGTGAGCAAGTTACAAAGGACAGCTACGATTTGGCTTACTGATACTGGCATAAAGCACAAAAGAACATTCAACCCTGGGATAGTTGACGTCAAGTGTCATCGAATATGATAAGCCATGTTGGTGCGTACATGACACTGTGATAATCGCCTTCATACTACGGAGAAAATTGGGAGGTGGTGCAAGTGGTTTTGCAGGTGTCATATTCGCAGATACCGTTCGTCTGAGGGCTTCAAAACTCAATGTAGTAGAACGCCTTGGAGGGGGGATGTCGCCTGTTTGTCTTCTACTGTGAGTAGACCTGGGTGAGGAAACTAGTTGGTCTTCTGGCTCTACGAAGGTGGTGGTCGTTCTTCGCTTGGGGCCCGTGAGTGGAATGGGTTCCGCCTGAATCTCATGGGAGGCTTGGGAGGCTAGATAAAAGAGAAGTTGAAGGCGTTTTCCAAATGCCTTACATGATCAATGAATACGTCTCTTCACAGCCAACAGTACGTACACATTTCAAGTTTCGAGAAAATGCTGTAGTTGGAACGGGGACTCGGGGTGAGGATGGAAAAGGGGAATAGAAAACGAGTGGCAGGGCCAACTACTAAGGGTTGGTGGTTTATACAAGGAATGGTGGTGCCACGATTTTCCCGAGAAACTGAGACTCATGCACCTCAGGCTCACCCTGCCTGTGATCATCACACACTCTTCCACAAAAAGAATATATTTCGGCGAAAAAATGTCACGGTCACACAGCCAGTCGGCACCCGATCTCAGGAACGAGAGAGTCCCAATTTCGAACAACTCCAGCCTGAGATCAACCAAACAAGCGCCAACTCACTTGCAGGATAAAAAGAAAAGACCCGACTTCAAAGCTTCAAAGCTTCAACCTCACTTCGGTTTCAATGTTCTTTGCTATACACCCTACGACCGACTTGTGCTTCTGGACTGTTGCATGGAAGGGCAAGTTATCCTTATGATTCGCTCCCGAGACAACCCCAGAAGTCTCTTTGCCCTTTGTCGAGCACAGCCAATGTTAAAATGCTCCCAGGGTAAGGGTGCAGTATCACGAAGCAAACGACATCTATTTCCGATGTTCATTGTTATTATACATAGAATAGCCAGAAAGCGACAATTGTCTCGAACAGGCTCAAGAAATGCCAGCGATTCGGTAAGTCCTCGATCCTGTATCTTCCAAATGTACAACAGGTGCTTCAAAACATAACCCAGCAGTCGGTCTCAGACATAATGTGTCATGACATGGCATTTTCCCAGTTTTATTGCATTGTGAGGAGTAATTTTTACAGCTATGGTCCAGCAAGTACTTCGCTTTCGTTGATCCTTCGCAAACCTTCGCCCAGGCGCTCATGCAATGACTCATTCCGAAGTACCAACGAATCCCATCTTTGCTGCCCGCGCGGAAGCGAAGACAGGATGCGCGATTCCTGAGTCACTCAAGAAAGCACTGGATAGAAACCACAGAGAACTTCGAAGCATGGCTTCGTCGTATTTATTTGCTCTCCGCGAGCGATGTTCTCTCTATACCGCATCAATTTTCGCCCGTGCTCAAGCAGAGTCAAGCTAATATATACAGTTTGATATACGGCATTGTTCACGTCCAGCATTTTGTATGCCCGAGGCAGCGGAAGATGGAAGTGCATAGCAAGATATGGATTCCCTCTACCCAGGGCTGAGCGGTTGTAAAACAACATGTTTTTACGACATTAAGGCGTGTCGACCCCAAAAAACATGTTCTTTTTTACAACCACTCTGCTACTCGTGCACAGGTGAGACAAATCGTAGTTCGCCGAGTTGTGCCCATTATCCATCTCATGACCACTCGTATCGTGGTCCGTAGCCCAAATCTTGATTCTTTCAAGAAACGCAGTTGCAACTGCAGCGGCGGAGTAGGCCAGACTCATGCGATCACATGGTAAGCACAGCAACCAAACGATCGTGGCTACCTTCCTGAAGTGGGTTTACCCTCTGCCTCAAGCACATGAAGTCGTCATCTGGATATGATTCTACGATCGCGTAGTGAGGTCGCATGACATTGCAACGCTGTTCCTCATAGCCACCTCATTCCTGAGATATCGCGGTGTGGCAAACAACTCCGCCATACTGGTTTCAGAATGAATTGACTTAACTCCAGGACAGTCCACTCAGATCAATACCGAGAGTATACTCCCTTAAAGGGAAAACAGAACCAATACGCCTTTCTGTTTAGGAGAGACGGTGGATAAAGTATGGGCTAACAACAGTGCGTTAACCTCACGTCATGGATGAACCTATGCATAACCTTCCGAGTCGAATGGGGATACTGAAAACCATCGGGGTTTCCCAGTGGTTTCCCTCATTCAAACTGAGACCTACAACGCCCGAACATGGCTGTGCACAGTGTGCCTGAGAACCGAGTACGCCGTCTTCAGGTCGGGGCTGTGCAATCACATTGGTAGATCTATGGTTTTCTTAGTTTATTCGCACCGATTCATGGTAAGCAGTATACCAACTTGTACTCGAAAACTGTATACCAGGAGAAGATCACAATATGAACGCGCAGTCGAGTCAGAGCATTCAAGGTACTGGTCCCGGTGAGGCGGTGACGGACACCCTGCCCGAATACCCTACAGACAGTGCATAAATGATGTTCTACCAGATATCATGCATATATGATTCCCGATGCCGCAGATTGATCACATAGGCGTCCTTGATAAGATTGCTGTACAGTAGAGTACGTATAAGTACGAGGGCGATAACTTCCGCCCAACTAGAGTGCCCCCAATTACTATGATTGATACTCGCGAGCTCTGCCAGTGGAGCGACAGGCAATGACAGGAATCAGACCCTTAGAAACGCTGTATGTCAACGCCAGTATCGTCGCGATATTACTATATATTGCTATTGCATCTTCTGGACGGCGTATATCGCACGTTTATCATAGAAAGCGCACTGATGTCCAGTTTAAATTTGCGGGGGTAAAGTTTCTAATCAACCAAGGAGAACCTTCCTCGCTTTCCTACTACTGTACCCATCATGCATCATGACCGATCGGAACAAGTCACTATTCACAGGGTCACAACGTAAAGCCAACCTTCTCTGGACAGCTTCAACGGGTTCTCAATTCAAACATTCGTTCGCACCACATTTACGACAGCCTCATGCGCTGTCTGTGATTGGGTTACATCTTAACAGACTCCCACCAGCACTGTAACGAAAGCCAATACAGTGTGTGTACAGATATTGTGGACAACGTGTATTGGATGTCGACCGCACATATAACAGGATAACTATTAGCAACGAGCTGGTATGCGTGCAATGCAGGACTGTATGAATAAATTGGGGGGATGCGTAATGGATGAAGATAATGGCGATGAGTATGGTTGCGATGCGACATGGACGAATACGACAGCAAGGAGAAGAGATAATAAGATACATGAGAGATCGAAATGATCAACGGAAAGACAAAGAAGAGTCAGAAATTGAGAATTCCATCCAATCAACTAGGGAGAGCCATTGACGTGTCCATTAGAATGTCGTGAGTAGAGAGATGTGATGCCAAGTCTGTGTGGGTAGTAGAAGTAATGTGAATGATGAGGGGTAGTTGGTGCCAATGCCTCCGTTCTAGAGTTTGGGACATGACGGTCTGTCTTTTGGGTAATAGAAGGAATATAAGAAGAGATGATGAGACGATAGATGAGACGAATCGATAAGATGAGAATAAAGGGTCGTGAGGGTCAAGTCTCCGGGACGTCCAAATGTCATAACCAAGAAAGGGTCATAAATCGCTAAAATCACAATGAGTCACAGAAACATGTACCCCACCAGAAAGGAGAAAAGAAATAATGAATCCAAAAGAAAAAGGAAGTACGAGGTGTACCATCATGTACTTGAGCCTGCGCAACAGAATCATGATGAAGTGTCTACCCCTGGTAAGCGAAAGACACAGCACCATAGAGGCCAGATTCACGACCGAGAAGGCCATGCCCGTTCAGGACCTACAGAACAAGGACATATCAGCATATGCATCAACACAAAGGAAGCTACGCAGAGGAAGACCACACCCCATGACACCATGACGAGAGTGGCCACAACAAAAAGGGTTCAAAATTTAAACTCTACTCACCTCCATCTTCCGTGCGTGCCACCCAACAGCGCCGTTTACGTTGCCGTTAGCATCCGACAACCTTTCGAGCTCCAATCTCCAAGGATGCCCTTGAGGAAGGTCTCTCCTCAGCGCACTCTTGTTCTCCTTATCATCGCCACGAACTTCTGCGTTCCAACCGCTCGCGACATCAACATACCATCCTCGACCACCCTTGCTCTTGATGATACGCCACGAATCAGCACCGACACCCAAACCAGTGAGTAGGGGCGTGGCGAGCTCGATGACGCGAAGGTTGGTCGGTGGCTTAGCCTTGGGCTTCGAGTTGGTGAGGCTGAACGAGAACGGTGGTATGCACAGCGGGCGGATGATTTGTGTGTGAACGACGATGGCTGCGTTGCGAGTTGTAACATGTTGATCGCCATAGCCCAATTCAGGAGATGTCATGACCAATGTGAGAATTTCGACATTCTGGGCCTTAGTCTTGAGGAATTGCGTGATAGCGGACAAGGACAGGTTGCGAATGTAAGAAAGACCGAGGGACCGAAGAGCCGGTTGGGCAACGCAAATGTCCGTGAGCATGTGCTTTGTCAAAGGTGTACCAGAGAGGTCGAGATAGACGAGCTCCCCAGATTTGAAGCACGGAGCATTAGTGAGAACGTCTTGGAGGTCCTCCTCAGAGAGTGGCGAGGGGAAGGTATAATCGCCATACAAGCTGAGCTCACGGATATCTCGGGTGCAGGGGGCGTCAATCAAGAAACGACGAATGCTTTCACCAGTCAACCAGTTGCAACGCTCCAAAGCGAGAGCACGGAGGCGAACTGTGGTTGAAGACGCTAGGGCTGTGAGAAGGTCCGGCGTAACACGAGTGCATGAGAGATCAAGGTGAGTGAGCGAAGGGAAAGCCAGGACGAATGAAGTGAGGATCCGAGGCTGCACGGACTTGACACCCCGCAAGCACAATCGTTGGATGCCGGTGAAGAGCAAAGGCTCGTCTTGAATACGGAACCGAACGCGTCCTCGGCTTCTTGGGCGAGAAGCTTCGTCGTCGCTTGAGTCGGTGTCTGAAGTAGAGATGAGGTGTGTATTGACGAACTCGGTCAAAGCTTTGACGAAGACGGCGCTCACGCAACCAGTCAAGTCAAGAGCCTGGAGTTCCTTACACTCCCTTCGCCTTTCTCTATCCTCCTCCTCAGGATCGAAAGGATCGGGGATAATCACATCACGACCACGAGAAGGCCGACCTCTTCCTCGCGACGGAGATCCCCGAAGGAGAAGTTCTTGAAGGACGGGAAGTGTCAATGCTCCGTCCATGTATTCGGTGGCTCCGAATGCCGTGAGGTTCGGCATCTCCTATTTGCCCGGAACGGAGATCGTCAACGCCGACGGATAAGATAATTAATAAGCGGGGTAGTGAGACATACCTTGAGGATTGACTGGAGTCGATCGCCAGTAACAAAACGATTATTGACACCCTCATCGACCAAACGTCTCATTCCAATAGTCCGGAAGTGGTTAAAGTCAAGGTGACGAATGAATCGACCAGGGCGGGGATCATGTGGGGTAGGAACTAGAGGTGGAGCAGGCGAGTGAGTTCTCACGACCGAAGCGGCGTCAATAAGGTTTGTGCGCACCATATATTCCAGGATGATCCTTGTCCATTACATTCTGAACGGCGTCATTGATGGAACGCATAAGTTTCCACCTTGCAGGGCTCTTGCTCTTCGCCCGTAAGCGCCTCGGAGATGGGTCCCGAGTTGCTGGGGGAGACAAGAGGTCTGCCGGGATGTGATTGTCTGGACCGCTCAAACTAGCCATAAGCTTTTCATGGAGATCCTTGGCGAGGCTAGCGTCGTATTGGCCCTCGATGAGGTTCTTGGCGGCTAAGGCCGCATTCTCCGCCTCTAAAATTGTTTGTCCAACGAGCAACGCTTCCTGGTCCTCATCGACTACGTCTTCGTCGCCGCCGCCAATCTCTTCAACAAGAGCCATCCAGCTGCGTGGAAGACGGACTTCGACCTTGGCCCAGAGCCAAGGCTTGGCAGCATCGTACCAGGCATGGTTTAGGAGGCAAAGACTTGCGAGTGTGCGACGAACGAGGGTTTGTGGCCAGTGGGCTGGGGGGTACGAAGACGGTATAGAAGTGGGGGTAGAGTTCTCTGAGAGAATAAGTGGGTCAAGGCAAGGGACTGGAGGGGGTTGTCCCGCCGAGTAGATGTGGAAACAGATGAGTGAGAGTAACTCTGGAGGGTATGTGTTGACAATAGATTGCATATCAATCCTGTAGAGGTTCAGCAGATGTTGTGAGTAGAGCTGGCAAGATTTGAGATGTAGATTGAGTGAGAGTACCGCAGATGGGGGCGGATGGACTGTACGGGGGACTATGAGTCAAAGGGACGATGACTTATATAGTGCGGGGCGGATTTGTCTTGTCGGAGGAGGTCACGCAAGCGTTTGCACGGGTGAGCCATAGCCGGCCTCATCATAGAACACGATCGAACTCGAGCCGCCCAATCCGCCAAGAAGTAGAAAAGTTCGAAAAACAAACAAAACAGTCCCTCTAGATTCCACCATCATTCCTTCACAGGTCAGAATAGAATCAACCCCATTTCTCATCCGTAAATCTGTCCTTCCTTTCGATCTGCAAACCTTGTTTTGCTTTGCATTCTTTTCTGCTCTTTCGCAAACGTTCGCAGCTAAACCACTTGGCCCCCACCCAATTCCCTTCCAGCCCCTTCGCACGTGATGATCCCTGACCACACACCAGGGTATGTTCCGGGAAGGCTGTTTCCCCATTCCCCTCGGCTCATCCTAGACGCAACGCCTGACATGATCCATCCATCCCCAGCCATTCATCAGACACCGTCGATGACATCTCTAACGTACCTCTCGGTGAAATTACCAGATCTCTTACGTCGAGGCGGGACAAGCTCGTCCCCAACTTCCTCTTTTGCCCTTGTGCGCCTTTTGCACCATCCTGAGGCAACATTGGCTACTCCGCTTCGTTACGGAAACTTTATCCGAACACTTAATTTTACTTCCGCTGTGGGGGTGGCAGACTCCCCCTGCGCGCTGACCGCTGCGGTGCCTGCGTTCCAACTTCTGCACCGTGGACTTTCTCCCAGGAGATCATCCTCACCAGCTCGAATTGTCGCTCTCGAACGGTCAACCTGACCGGCCACGGGGCCATCCATACCTGTGTCAACCATTGCGGCCCTTGGTAAGCGCGGTTGAAAATTCCGAACACGCAGGTTGCCGCCGCCCACAGACCCCAGGCTTTAGGATGATGTCTGGATTTTTCACAACAGATGTCGACATGGGCATGCGGTATCCAATTGGCCAGAGAAAGTTTACTGCAAGATCTATGCAACGTTTGATCCCTGGTTTAACCCACGTGAACCTACTACAACAAGCGAACCTGCCTAAACTCCAACAAACGTATCTTCATTTCAAGACACCTGACCCTCCTAGTCCCTACATTAAATGGCATCCTCGTCCCACACGTACGTATTCCACTTTATTTCCAGCGTTGCGAAGTTACGCACTATTACCCACCTCCGGAGGAAGTCCCTGACAGCACTCAACATTGTTGTATTCTCATGACGCTAAATTTACACCGTAGCCTTCTGTGCTATTCTTGGCCTTCAAAATCCCGCCAGGACTGTTCTATGAACGTCTGGTGGATGGTCAAGTCAAGCGCGATGCATCGCTGGAAGTAACCCCACCGGTGACCATGCCTTCCGCGTAAGGTTCTTTCAATTCTTTCACCGAGTCACCCAAGAGACTTGGTCGCTGGAATACATACTAATACATGCCGTGAGCTGATGGAAAATGATCATGATTTAACCTCATTTATCCCATGCAGCTACACAAGGTTACACAACTAGCATCAATCTAGCCCGACCTGAAGTTTGCAAGGATGTCTGCTCGACCATCCATCTGCATTGCACATCAAGTTTCAAAATATCTCGGCAGAAGGATGCATTCCCAGGGCATCTTTCGCCATCTAGACTAAGATTGGTCTCATCCCCAGAACGCCACAAAGGCAACGCCTTGCGATCGATGTTCTTTCCTTTCGCCATTTGTTCTTCGAATGTTCCAAGGCGTTCATTGGTGAGACCGCAGTCTACACACGAGCATATGGACCCCATTTCTATGACATTCCTTGCTGGATCGTCGGGTTTCCGTTGGGATAGGTTCCACCAGTCGGCACGCCTGAGGATAACGAAATGGTCTTTTACCCTGGATGATTCGTCGTCGATGCCGATTCGAAGGTAGGTGGTGCTAAATATAACTCAACGCAAAATTGGCTTTCGGTTATATTTACTCAGCCAACGTAGGTTCTTACGCGCGAAGTTTCTCCCTCGTTCAACCACTACTCCACTTCTTCTTCGATACCTCTCCCGCAACGAGGTCTGGAGAAGGAACTCAGGGATTCTTCCTTGTCAACGCGCAAACGCACTCCACTTTATATCATGATTCTGCCTCTCAACAACGCCTACGGCATTCACAAGTTAGCCCGCCGATTCTCACAATATATTCGCTCTTGGCTTTTCTATTGGCTCTGTTCAAGCTCCGGAACTTCAATCATGGTTCGACGAATTGTACCTTGCTCTCATCGCCAATAATCATGTCGCATGGAGGCTTGGTCATTTGGTTTTCCAAGGACCAATTTCGATGCGCTTTAGCCCCATGTTTGTCCCCTTGAAATCAAGACACCGAATTTCAATCATACAGCTGACCGGTTACCGCGACGAAGGTCCATACGGATCCCGATCCGAGGTTCAGCATCACTCGAAGCTCGACGTTCAACACGCTTTGTTTCTCAACAACCCTAGGTTTATCCTTTTCACCCTTGAACATTGTCCAAACTTCTTGCGCTTGCACAACAGTGACGAGAGTTTACCATCTCGGATTTGAGTCGGATTCCATCGGCGTTCGCTCGGGGTCCATGTGCTCCTGTATCTGAAACTACACCCTTACTCAAGTTGCTACCTGGATCAAACCCCATTGGTACTTGATTCCTTCCCCTGGCTGCGGCCGCTCGTTACATCTGTAGCACTCGTCAAATCCGAATGCCATGATATTGCCGTCACTCCCTTCGTGTCTTCCTCCGTTCGTGAATGCACAGCGCGGAAATGAAAGAGACGAGGGTTCAAGTATTTCTGTCCCCTTGTTCACTGGTTGGCTGACTTTCAACGCTGTGCAACGTGTGTAAGTCGAGAATCCATCTCCGGTCCGACGTCAAGCTGCCTTCGCACTGAATGCCCTCACGACACGACCTATCCCATTCCCTCACCTCATTCACCCCTGTCCCCAACTCGAGTATTCAATCTCGGTGGATCATCGCCCCCGTGGACTCTGACCAACCCCTGTAAGTGGGCGTCTTAGACCCTACGGGCCACGGTCCCGCCCTTCATCGTACCGCTGGTAACCGCTCATGTCTGTTCCGATCGCGACGAACAGGAAGTTGTGCGGCGTCGACCCTCAGACTTCTTCAATCCTTATAACACCGGCTCTCGCGGTACCGGAAACGTGAACCCCTGTGTCTCACTGGACTTTGACGATGACTCCGTTTTTCCGAACCGGCCTCTGTGGCCTGTGTCGTGATCATCACTGAGCTCGAGTAGGGATTCAAAGTACTCAGTTTGTGCTTTGGGATCATGAGGTCTGGACGTTTGCTTGGGGTATTCTACTTCCATGGTTTCACTGGATTGAATCCACGTTGTATCTTTCGACGCCGCAACGCCTTTGCTTTGATTTGGATGCCCTCAACGCGCTGCACGGACCAACATGGACTTGCAGGTACCAAATGTGGGCTATACCTCTGAGATTCGGGTGTTTGTAGGGTCTATCCATACGCACTGCAATCATGAGGTTGATCTTGGCTCTTCGGGATGATGGACGCAAGTATGGACGGTATTGACTACACGGCGTTCGGTTACTTGACATGTTCGGGAGCATCCTATCCGAGGTACGGTGCCTCTCTCTTTCCCATCCAATGACGCACAGTGCACTCGTATTCAACTCGGTTTTCGGTCGACACGTTCGTCGGTCAAGTCATGTATAACAAGAACCCTCGATTGTTGGAAGCGACACTATTGCAGAAGGATAAGTCCTTTAAACTTCGATTAATATGCCAAAGAGGCTCTCGAAAAGGACTGCGAACATGGGTAGGGCAATTATAATACATGAAGAGAAGACGCACTCCCTCTGCGATTCATCCCCGTCATCGTGACGTATACCTGTGCAACAAGCCAGATTCGAAATCTGTTACTCGCTTTCTTCAAATCTTGAGTGATTTATCCTCCTTTCACCGACGATGCACTCAATGGACGAGATTTTACCAGATTCAGGCGATATAAATAGCCCCCAACTATACTCTCTATACTCAAACCCGGACGTCCCTGACCGTGTACCTCGAACTCGAGTCAATACGAATACCAAGGTACGTATACCTACTCACCAAAATGGCCTATCCTCGGGTCCACAACTCTGTTCATACAACTCCTGCTTTAGTATACATAGCTTGTCCTTGGCTCTTGCAACCACTACAATTGCTTGATTTGATCCTTCTTATGCTATTGGTTTTGGTTATCCGACCCGGGAACATACATAGGCGATGCCGCGGCGCGTTCGCGAAATTGTTAGGGACCGCGAGAGGTACGGGACAGAACTTTAGATAGCTTATCTTTGAAGGAGATATGCAGCGCGAGGTGCCAGTGCGAGAGCAAGGGGGAGTTGCTTATCTCTGGGTGACCGGCAGGCGCCAGGATAGACGCAATGTTGAGTTGGCGGGTTGGTGAGTAGACCATTACGTTTCGAGGCTGGAATTCCCCGAGTTACAAGCGCTTTCAGAGAAAATCTCAGCATCAAATGTCAGATGGCGTGGTGGGATATGAGAATCACCGGGATTGGGGATGGTCGAATACCATTCGTTTGTTGGATTGCTCCCAGTGGGGATTTTAAGTGATGATCATCCCATGACATGGACATGACTGACCATGCTGAACAAGTCTATAGCCTAAAATCTGAGGATGCTCTCACTCAGTCAGTCGTTGACAGGGCTGACGTTGTGTTCACTGGCCCAATAGCCCGACAATGATCCTCATCCAAACGAATACTGCAAATCCCGCCCCCTTCGATTCAGCAACCCGTTCTGGTGGGACTCGGCTACCAGGTGGGAAAGGATAAGGATGGTGAAGGAAGATCTTTTTTCTGCTTTCAGGGATCTGAGGCCTCCAGTGTTGTATTATCGAACCAGAAGCATGTCCACGATGCAGAGGAAGAAGACAGGGGTACCTCGACAAGAAGATTTCTCACAGGTTGGAAATTTTTCGATAAAATGCGGGGTAAGAGTGGCAGCGGGTGTCAGGCGGAGATGCGTGGAAGGCTCATAATGAAAGGAATATGTGAAATGATTGCAATGTAGATATAGATAATGAACGGGATCGTTGGCAACTTAGCTTTGGGCGTTCAATGAGACGGTTGAATGGAATGGAATCGTGGCTGAAAGCAGACAGACAACCCGTGGCGGGTAGTTAGGGTGGTGATCATGTCACGGATTATATTCATGGTAGCGTTCGGGCAAAGGAACACGAACGCAGAGATGCGGGCAAGGGTGAAGGACGAATGAACGGGAGCATACTGCACTTCATGCCACTGGCATGATAACCTATGGTCCTGCGGCGACGGAGATCTAGCAAAGGAGAACCAAGAAGTGAGGGTATACCTATATGATCGCAACCCAACTAAGCCTTGACGTAGAAATCGTACTGCTTGAACATCCAGATGAGAGAAGCAGCTATCGATGGAAATTAAACGTATTCGTTTCAGCCACTGGATACCGGGAGAGGACGAGAGGGTAAATCTGAGAATGACAGGAGGTACTCACTGGAGACCACAAAAGTGCTCATGGAGCCAGCACTGAGTTTCACGCTGCCGAAGATGAGGAATTCGGAGGTAAAGTGGCCGAAGGCAAGGAGATAAGAGATCAGAGCAATGTCGTATATGCTAAGGATGCGAAGGGCTTCGTGAGCTGAATTACCAGGTTTCAGGACGGGATTCGCACGCACGGTTTGACGGAGATGTGATAGGCGGCGTAAAATCGAACAACGCTCGCGAGAAGTGTCCACACGGCAAAGGTACGGGCCTGCAAGGGGGTCACTGGACACGACAATACGTGGCACAAGACGCGTCTCAGCACAAGATACATATGCATTTTGTGAGAGATTACCTTCATGAGGTTTTCCGCTGTATACACGACGCGTGAATTTAAGGGTCGCAAAGTTTTGTACTGTGTTGAAAAGCGCCACGACAGAGACGAAGAGCTGCCATTTTGGGAGGAGGCCCGCTGCCTGAGGTAAGACTGTGATATGACATGTCATCAGCTGCGAACACGATCCGGGTGGAGCCTGGGGGCGCACTTACGGTCTGCGATGAAGGAGGACATGTTGGCGGCCTAAAGACAGGGGGCTCAGAATTGTCTGTCGATGAATAGACGAATTTTAATTGCAGAGTGCCGTCAGCGTGCTGAGCCAAGGCGCCATTTGATGGGAGGGGCGGCGTCCCAAAAAGGCAGGCGCCTTGGGGCTAGACGCTGGGCACAAGCGATATTGATGGCTCCCATCCGCCGTAAATTGTCGCCTTGTCCTTTCCCTCTCAGAGACTCTCTGACACACAGAGTGATGGGCTCGAATGATGGGCCTGGAATTCTCGGTTTCCATGGACGATATGAACAGCGGCGGCATACTGCGAGGGGAAACAGATGCTCGGCCCGTCTCCTTAGCGCTATAAGGACTAGTCCGGTTTGAGAAAAATCCCGTTCGCCAACATTCGCAACGGCGAAATTCCAAACCCACGCCCTTGGGTTATACACACCCACGGCTTGCGTTCAGTTTTCTGTTCATGCTCCCTCCAAGGTCTCGATGGCCCAGTCCATGTCACCTCTGCCAGCCGTCGCCCTGCATGACCTTCGTCCGACAGCATCTCGCTCAAATTCGTTGGCGAGCACAGCGAGCAACAGCAGCGCAACGTCTTTGAGGCGACGGTCACGAACCAGAACTCGTACTCTTCCCTCGGGGCGGCGAGGAAAGAATACGAATATGCAATCTCAGGAGGATGCAATCGATACCCAAGACGACACACGGCCCGCCTCTAATACTGATGATATCCCGCCTCTTCCACTCCTTCGAACATCAGAACAAGAGGACGCCGTCGACTCGTCAAGACCAGTGATACCCAAACGTTCGCCACGTAGATTACAGTCTCCTCCTCCTCAATCGCAGGACAACGATCTCTCTCAGAGTCTACTTGACGGGTCCCATCGGGAACGTGCCCATAGCTCCGTCAATGTCCGCGAAGTTTTGACCGATTCAACAAGAGGAAGACAAACTCGCTCAGAGGGCGGTTCCATCCGAGGCGTAAGTTCAATTTTCAGTATCTTCCTCTCGTGTTCTCAATTTCCTTAATCGCCTCCACTCAATTTTTTCCTCCAGACCAGGGCGAGCTTACGTGGTTCCAGTCTACCAAGGCACGCTTTTAGGACTGTTGTCTCATCCGACTCGTCCTCTCAGCCGAGTCCTCGAACTCCGCCAGATCCTCCTCTTTCTCCTCCCCCAATGTCGGAGAGCAATCGTCGGCCAAACAGGGATTCACTCGTTTCTCAGCTTTCTTCAACGTCATCATCGCTTTACCCCCGATCAACTTCGTCCTCTCACCCCGAGTCTTCTATACTTCCTCATTCTCTCAAGGATCGTGACGAAGATATTTCGTCTTTCGCACCTCGAATAGTAAACCCCTCGGACCAGGATCCAGACTTCGATGTAGATGACGTTTCCTATCGACTTCGACTCCTCGTGAACAACAACTATTTTCTTCCTCCAGCCCACTCGAAGCCTTCCCCACTTTCATTTGCTCCGCTCAGTCCCAATGCCACACAAAAGCCCCAAAAGCCTGCCGCACCGACCTTCTTGGGCTTCTTTGGTATTGGGAAGGCCAAACCGAAACCCAGCCCAATTTCACTAGGGACCCCTTCCCCAGATGCTCCCGCACCCATTTTGAGAACGACTTCTGATTCGACATCCGCATCAGGTCATTTACCCAGGCCCCTTCCCCGGTCACTTCCCCAGACACCTTTGCACCGCACATATCAAGGACCCAGTCAGGCGCCAGCGAGTAGGGTTGTGGTTCTGCGAGAGAAAGTGGAGGATTTAGCTGCAGCTGCGAAGCAGGCAGAAAGAGAAATCAGGAGTCGTGGGGACGGTCGTAAAAGCCAACAGGCCGTCAGGAACAATTTCATTGACGATGTGATTGACCCGACGGATGCCGTTGATCTTCCTCCATCTGCGGATGCTTCTCTTTTCGCAATTCAGGCGTCGGCCCTGAATGGTCTTGGCGTTGGTGATTCTGTAGGGGCTGCAGTTCTTGCTGATCGTCTTCCACCTAGTCCAGGGATGTGGTCGATGAGCACGGAAGAGGATGCTTGGAGAAAGGCATTACTGCAAGAAGCTGTTCACCACTCATTAACAACAACTCCAGATGCTTCGTTCTCGTCATCCGCTGGTCCTTCACCTTCACCGCCTGAGCCAACGTCCCCTCATTCCTTTCGCAGTGCAGATATGGCGAGACCTTCGGACGAAAGTCCGATCTCTTCGACACCTAAACCTGCGCGAATTGGTCAACGAATCATGGAGCATGGTCAGATAACCGCAGAAGTCAATGTCACACCGCCTGAGCTGTCACCGACGTCTTTGCTCTATCTCTCACCACTAGCTAGCCCTCTGTCTCCCCCTCCAGAAACACCTCTTTCTCCATGGCGGACACAAGAGATAACACCGCTCCGAGCTGAGACGCCCGCTCTGACGACACCGCTTCTACCACCTCCGAGACGACCTCTGGCGAATCAAGCTTACTCGCAGTCTCAGAATGACCTTCCGACGTCTGCTGGAGATTCGGATCTCAGCGGGCTGTCTGACCCGACGCATCTGCTTCGAAGGGCTGTTTCTTCGCCAAGGTTGTCTGCAATGAATGAAGACGAAGTGGAAGCTCGAGGTGCATTGATGATGACTCCGCCGCCGATTAACATCATTCCTCAGAGGAGGTCACCCATCTCATCTTCGTCGGTTGCTCGGGTATCGAATACCATGCGTACGACTTCATCTCGTTACACCGTTACCACAACAGACTCGCAATATTCGGACGACGACGCTCTTTCATATTCGACGCCGCAGGGCGACTTGGATGAGGTCATGCCAAGGCCTTCAATGTCGTTGTCAGTCGGCACGGATAACAGGCCATCGCTATCAGTGTCGGAATATTCGCACCCTTCTCCGACCGCCTCAGCCTTCCAGGATGCTCTTTTTGGTAGCTGTCGTTCCCCGTCTCCACTGACGAGGAGGAGTCACGCTAGTTCATTAGAGGGTTTTGTTCCTTCGGCTTCTCCCCCACCACCCCGCAGTGCTACATTTTCACCTCCTCCTCGGGCGTCGTCCTCTTTAGGTCCTACTATCCTCTCACCCCCTCCGCGATCCCCCGCCACCAAGCCCGTTTACCGGCCCTCCCTTTCCTCTGGAAATTCAAACTCTTCCCTTCACTCAGCTCACTCCTCCACTCCTTTACCTTCTGTCAGCCGTCTGACGGCAACAACGCCTCTCAGCGCCTCGACGTCCTATCATTCATTGCCTTCGGAACCAGAAGGCCCACAAACAACTGTTTCTAGTACTCTATCTATCTCTCCGTCAACATCACAACAGCAACCGCCTCTCGCAGAGCGAAGAGGTCATGGTTCCGCACTGTCGTTACTGCGTATTCCGACTGACAATGTCTCGCCTGCTATTCATTCGGCGCCGGCGCCAGCATCACCTACTGCATTCTTTGACAGGATCCAATCACATCCTAACGCTATGGATGATTTAGAAACTTCAGACGAAAGTGATGATGAGGATGTACCTCAACCACCACCGTTACCCCCTCTTCCGCCTATGCCGCCTATCCCTGCTACACCGATTTCGGAACATCGCCAGAGGACGAGAGCCATTTCGAGCACGGGAGGAGCATGTAGTCGGCCCTCGTTGATGAGACTTGGAAACCACTCTTCGCCGCATCTGAGTCCTGGAGGTAGAAAGAGCGGTGAGAGTAGTGGTAGCCCTTCGTTTGATTTAGTGGATAGAAGTCCCGTGGGGAACGTTCCTCACAAAGGGACTTTCTTTGCATCGAGGAAGAAAGCCATGAAGGGTAAAGCAGGGTTTATTGATCCTGATACTCTTTCGATGCTTTCGCAGAGATCCTCGTCGCGCGCTCCTTTTGGTGGGAGTGATGAGGGTCACGGCCAGCGTAGTGGTGGAGATACTGGGAGTACGCATTCGCGCGAGTCGGATGGGAAAAGGAGACCGATGACGGCGGATGCTGAGGGTTCTGGTCAGGGAGGGACGTCAAAGGAAAAAGTGAAGACTTGGCAGAGGGAGAGCTTGCAGAAGTTTGATGGGATTGTGTTGCAGCATCTTGCGGCGGAGAAGGATACGATAAAGAGAATCACAACTAATCTTTCGGGTTCAAGGAGTTGATAATTCTCTCTTTCTTCTTTGTCTGTTTCTTTGTTTTCTGTCGTATGTTCTTTCTTCTTTTCTTATCAGTTTTCTTTCTCTTTCTGAGGGCGCTTTCTTTTTTTCTTGCGGTGCTTGCTGTGTTGTTGAAAATTCCTTCTCTCTCTTTCTCTTCAGCGTTTATTCCATGCTTGCTCTACAATATCACGTTGAATGTACAACTTGCTATACTCTCCTACTCACATTGACGTATCACATATTCACATTCACATCCGACCATTTGTGAAAGTCAACCTTGCCCATTTTTGCCCACTATTTTATTCACATTCATCGCTGCATTCATTCTCTTGTTCATTTCTCGCGATCGTCACTCTTCCTCTCTTTCTCGCATTTTCTTGTCAAACACACGTTCACCCAAAACCATACTTGGCGAAATATGTTTTTTTTTTACCTGTCACATTCCGTTCTTAGCCCCACCGGGTCCTTTCCTGTGCTCTATTTCTCTACGTAGCACCTACTCACGTATCACATTATCTTCGACACACAAACACAGTGGCACACACCCACGTTGTGCACATTCCTCCTTCCTATCGTCTACCTCTATCAGTACCTCTTATTTTGCTCGGTTTCCTCAGGTAGATCCGAAGTTGCATTGTGCATTTATCAGCTCTCATTCACATCTTCACCCTTGATTTTATATACCTCGCATTTTTTCTTGTACCTGTACATATCAGCATTTTTGCGTCCAACGTTCATATTGGGTGGTATATTATTGCCTTCTTCTTCGTCTAAGATATGTTGGACATGATGAGGATACAGATGATATGAACATGAAACAGGCCGATGCTGAAAGACCGGAAGATGTAGAGAGATCGGTATCAAGAATCAAAAATGTCTGTACGTTCGAGGTCGTTGGATTTCGTGATTTTGAGTAAGATCGTAAGCATCGCAAAAATCATGCCAAATTGGAGGAATCAAAACCAAAGTGTATCATAGAAACAACAATGAATATCTGGAAGCGACAAAGAGAAGAATAGATCAAGAAAGAAAGAATTTGGCTATCCAAGCAAAGGTCAAGCAAGAAAACGGAGAAAGCAATAATCATGACCCTTGTCCCTTCCTCCAAGAGGAGAACGACAGAAAACCTACCACCAACAGCGCCGTCCCCGCGCCCACCAAGCCAGGGAGATATAAATACCAAGTATTGTCATCTTCGTCCGTGTCTCTGTCCCTCCCCTCAACCAATGAGCTCGCACTCGTCCCCGCCAACCTTCCAGCACCAATCGTATCCTCCCGTTTCCGCCTCCTCCGCACAGGTTTCTCATCATCACCGTCAGGTGACTGAACCTCGATAGAAGGCATCTGGAACTCATCATCATCCTCTTCGCCAACTTTCTTCGCCTTCCTCCGTGCAACACGTCTCCTCCCTCCACTCACACTCTCCGCCTCTGAGCTTTCTGTTTCGGGACTGGGAGGAAGCAAGGGTACATCCAGATCCGCATCCAACCTCCTTGACCTCTCAAAGAACCTCCTCGCGATATCTCTATCCTTCCTCCAAGCTTCGGTTCCCCCATTTCCCCCAGGACTGGTATTGCTGCTTCCATAACTCTCATGCAAAGGTGGAATTTGAATTGTTGAACTCCGGAGGGAAGATAATCCAGAATAGGATGAGGATAGAAGATTAGTCGCTGTCCCTTCCAAATGAAGAAGTCCTGCTTCGAGGTATAATTGAGCGAGGAGAGTCGGTGAACCAATGTGTTGGTAGTAGTAGGAAGCAGTGCCCGGGAGTTTAGAGGATTTGAGTTCGTGGATCGCTGAAGGGAGAGTTGGAGTTGCACAAGGAGAGCGATCTGGAGAAGAAGGGGTGGTTGTGAGTGTAGAAGATGTCGGAGAGTCTGAACCAGTGAGTTCGGGAATTGTAGTCGTGAGGGGGAGGTAGTGGGTGGCTATTCGGATCGTAGCTGAAGGGACGTGAGCTTGATGCCAAGCACGACTGCGGGAGGACAGGTTTCGAGTCAGAAAGGCAAAGAAGCAGAGACGAAGGAGACGTACACGAAATACTCAAAAGCTTCTTGTTTTGCATGCCGAATATCGCATAAATCTAAAGCAAAGAGAACCATACTTGTCGGATCCATATTATACTTGCTTTCTACGACGGTAGAAAGTTCTGTTGCCCAAGGATATACTGCTATGTTAGAGGGCGAGAGCGTTTCGGGAACAGGTCCCTTGATGAGACAAGGCCAGATGATCGAGTCAGCCTTTTCTAAATGCAAGGTCAACAGCCGTCCCGACCCAGCGTGTAATGACTCCAACGAGGAAAAAGACGACGCTAAACTCAAAGGAGGATTCGCAGCACGCGGTGACACGGGATGGGAAGGTGCGAAACGATGTTGGCGTCGTTGAGATGCGCTATTGTTGTTATTATGTGGTACATGAACCCCAAAACTTGACGGATCGTCAATGGTGGACGAGACTGGGGACGATAACGTAGGAGACGATAACCCAGGTTCGTCTGTATCAGACTGTAGAGCGCCCTCAAGGGAGGCAGCAAAGCTGCTGGATATCTCCGGGTCAGAAACCACGGCATACGACGATTGCGTGGAGGTCGTGGATATTGAAGAAGTTGTTCGTTCCCGTCCAGATAATCGTGAAGCATGAGGCTCTAATTGCCAGAGACTGTTGGTAACATCCACGCTGCCATACAAGCAACCCTAAAGGCGGGTTTTGTTAATAACTTTTAGGTAATACTGGGTGCACTTGAACAAACCTTGAGTATGGGTGCGTGGCCTCTCACACCAGCAACGACATAGTTTCGTTCAATGACAACCTAGAGTTGGGTTAAGTCACGGAACAGTCTGTATTCTGGAAACAGAGAAACTGCACCGTAATATCGTCGTCTACGGTCTCATATGGCACAAGAAGTAACACCGTTGCCTGTGGGGCGGAATGAGTATTGAGGAATCATTCCATGAGGATAAGACGCGTTTCTGAAGCCCACCTGGTCGTGCGACTGTGCACGATGAAAGCCGAGAGTCAGTCTCTGGACAAGACCTGGAATTCAGAAGACGGAATGGCTACTCACTTGATGCCAGGAGTATGACTGGTAATGGTCGAACAACCTATTCATCGTGCGGAACACTTGCCCTCTGAAACGTTGGGGTGGTGCTCAACCTGAAATTGGTAAAGGCCGCCACCGTTTTGAGGAATCAACTGTGGGGTACTGCTCGTGGTGGAAGGTCTAGTTTGTGTCGGATGTTTGAAATTAGTTTGTGGACGGAGATACAGACCAAAACGAAGAGAAGCAGCCTGTATGATGGATGTGTGGTGATAGTGAATGTGAAAGACAAGGTGATGCGTATGTCGAAAGCCGTGCGCGAGGAGCGAGGTCAGATTCGGGCCTGTATAACCGATTCCGACACTACGACGAAAAAGGGAAGGGGGATACCTACGGTGGCGGCGAAGGATGGCGTTGAATCCTTGGTCTGGGTCTCTATTTGGAAGGTCTCGTCGACATACCCTTGACTCGGTGGACCGCATCACCGTCGCAGCCTCGCGGGAATGATCGCAATCACTGCAAGATGGCAAGAAAAAATTCGACAGAGCCTTCGACGGTGATTCTGACTCTTCTGGAACACATGCCATGCGACGATGACCCACGTATCGGTGATGGAGGGGGGCACAGGGCATCTTGACTTTCCCTTATTCGAGGAGAAAAAACATGCATGCCGTTCAACTTCGCGGCTGTCTCAAAACCTTACCCATTTTGTCTGCGTTGAACATGACACGGGGGTCCACAACCATGGGCATGGAAGGAGCGTTTCTTCATCCTCTCTATAGACCGCGTTCTATGTAATTGCCGGGAGACAAAGCATATCACTGACCCACACCCTCCTCCTTTCATCACCTTGCAAACTTAAGGATTTCATGGATCCCAATGCAGGACGACCAATCACAGGCTTGGGTCTCGGAACGGATCCCAACAAGGGAAGCAAACAACCTCTTCATCCGAGGTTTGCCCAACGGACAATAGCGGTTACACTGAATTCACCCCTTCAAGGCTTGATTCGACATGTTCATTCTCGTCGCTGACTTCTACCGTGATTAAAACAATGCAACTGCAGACACCACTCCGTGCGTGTTGTTGCCAATGTCCAACCAACCCTACCCAAGCCCCTCTCCAGCTACTCGGGGTCCTGATGAACTTGTCTGTGCGAACACTGCGAATACGGTGCTTATAGACAGTCAAAATCCCGAGGAAGAGCCATGGATGGACGGAAGGATTGATGCAACATACAATTCCAAACAAACGCTACCTATACAGTAGCGGCTGATCGCCACTGGTGCCCTCGGAAGTTGCCATCATTGCCAGAGAAATGTCGGTTCGCACCTGGACTCTCCCATTTCTCGCATCCCACGCCCAACAGCAGCGGAGAAACACTGCTCTCATAATTCTCAATCAACCCTTTTCCGTGCCCCTTCTTCTTCGACTTTGGAAGGCTTCTCATTGGCACTGTTGTGCAGATGGTGGGGCAAACCGTCTGCACGACGCGTTGAGGCAGGCTTCAGGTAGAACAATATGCGAAGGCGGAGAAGAACAAGAAGACATACGCCCTGAGTGAGTATGACGACATACACTCATATTCTTGTCACGATTCCCATCCCATACACCTGCGCCTACAAAGCCCCTAATACTCTTGCAAACAAACAAAAAATTTCTTGCAGATTGATACCAGATCTCATTAAGGGAGACTTGGACTCCCTCAGGCCAGATGTGGAAACATATTACAGCTCTCAAGTCCGTAATATCTGAACGCACAATCTATTTTTGCACAAACATATCTGCTAATCACCTTTCACCCCGCACTGTGCTTTCTATCTACTCAGGATGTGAAGATTGTGCGAGACGACGACCAGAACTCCACCGATCTGATGAAATGCATACAGGCTTTATCCGAGAAAGAGACCGAGGAAGGGCAGGAGGTGGGTTGGGATTTTACGTGTTGACCGCCCGGGGACATCTAACACCCTTACCATTTACTTTCTAGCAGTACGATCTCATCATTCTCGGTGGGCTTTCGGGTCGACTTGATCAAACTGTCCATACGTTGTCTCTACTCCACAAACTTCGTAGAGATCGGTGTAGAATCTTTGCTGTGAATGATGAGAATGTCGCTTGGGTTTTGGACGAGGTACGCTGTTTTGGTTGTTGGGAGGATTTACCGTCGAATAGAGTCTGAATGGTCTCGACCCGCCCCACAGGGTGAACACCACATCGAAGTCGATCATCACTGCTTCGGTCCCACTTGTGGACTCCTTCCTGTTGGGATCGACATCACCACTTTATCCACAAGAGGTCTTAGATGGAACTTGAGTACGTTTCGCGGTCTTCTGTTTTTCCAGACCCTTGATAACAAAAATGTCAACTTGACTATCGCTCCCATCCCATCCTTTTCCTTGTTCGACCCTGCTTCGATTCAAACTTGTACTCTGCAGCCGATCAAGAATCCCATTTTGGTGGATTGATGTCCACGTCAAATCATCTTCTCCCTGCAGAAGATGTCGTATACGTCAAAACCAGCAAACCGATTTGGTGGACCATGGAACTCAGGCCTTCTCTTCTGTCTTGGTGACCAAACTTTTCCAGTCTCGATTCATAGACCTGTCATTCCAGAGGCAGCAGAGTGTCAGAGGAGATGTCTGGCTCGAATATGATTGTAGTAGATTGTAGACTTCTGCTTCGCACGATTCTGGTTTAGAATGCACGATAGAATATTAGACATGGTCCTGTGCGCTTGACGCTTCTTTGTCCCAGACCATCATGTCACCGGCTCCAACCATCACCATCCTCTACTTCGCGGCTTCGTCTACTGCAACAGGTATCACTCAAGAATGCGTCCAACTTCCATCACCGCATCCTTATCCCTTATCATCCCTTCCCGCTTTTCTTGAATCCCGATATCCGGGTACAGGTCTGGATAAGATCCTCCAAACCAGCCAATGGAGTGTAGACGCAGAAATGATAGACAGCCCTGATCGAGTGATGCTTCACGGAGGCGAAGAAGTCGGCGTTATATGCCCCGTATCTGGGGGATAATCCAAAATCAGGGACGGAGGCGAGGATGAGGCCTTGGGGGATAAGGCGATCAAGATAACTCGGTACGTGGTTCATATGGAACGCGATGCATCTTCAGACCGACCCTGCAACCCAGTCTCGGGATAATCTCGGAGTTCCATACGACGTGGATCCCTACAGGATGCAAGGGGTACATGCGGATCCACCTTCCTTAACTCCTGAATACCACAATGTCCGACTCCTCGATTCAAAGCGCATTCAAAGCATCGAGATTGACCTCATCGACGTTCCTCATAATCGAACATTCTGATAGCTACGATGAGCACCCTTATATATACGCGAAAATCATCCCGACAGCCAATACAATTCTGATCGTCGACACTGGCTGCGGTGGAACGACGAATAACCCGAAAATCAATTTGAAGAGTCTTCGAAGATTCATAGAGGTGGTTGGGGTGCACGATAACGCCGGAAAACCGTTGAATGAAGGAGGATCGATGGGATATGCGGTTGTACTTAGCCATTGTCATTACGATCATATTTGTACGTTTTGACTTCCTATGTATCGTCAAAGAGCTCAACAATATTGGCAACCACGTATTCTCACATGAATGACGACATCAAAACGTATCAATGTAGTGGGAGTAGAGCAATTCGCAAACGATTCACCCATCTTCGTATCCTCCCATTCACTGGACTTTATATCGCCCGCGAACCTCCCGATCCATTCTCTCTGTCAAGACCTTGGAATTCAAACCCCTCAATATACCACAACGCCCATATCACACGGGCAAGAGATTCAAATAACCAGGCACCACCCACGTTCTTCGAGTGACAAGGGCGGCTCTATTGACACCAAAATAGCCGAATCAGCAGTGTCGACGGGCGTCGTCGCATTACACACTCCTGGCCATACTCCAGACGAACTTGCGTTGTGGGACGAGGAAGAAGGGATGTTATATGTCGGCGATACGTTCTACGAATGGGCCCATATAATTTTTCCTGTTGAGGGATCCATAGTGGATTGGTTTCAATCGGTTGACATGTTAATCAATCTCATACATGCGTCGACCAAAAAGGGATCCGCAAAAATCAACTGCGGGCACACGACGGCCGGCCGACCAGCTCTCGAGGTTCTCCAAGGCGCGAGGGACTTCATGATGGACGTCCTATCCCGTAGGGAAAGGGTGAGAGATCGTTTCGAGAAGAGGGGGGAAGTCTTTGAAGTCTATGCTCAAGAAGGAATGAGGTATAGTTTGGCGTGCCCAAAGAGGCTGATCGACACTGCGAGAGAGAAGCAACGGTCGTCCGGGAGCGGGGCGGAAAAGTTATAGAGTTATAGAGTTGCATGATGAACGCGAATAAGGCTATCGGGGGGCCTTCTTGAGTACGTCTCGTTCTAAGGCTGCTAGGAAGGCGTCGGCATCGCTCTGCGCTTGTGGCGGTAGTGTTGTAGACGCTTTCTGCTTGCCCTTGGACGAAACGTTTGGAGGCTTGGCTAGGGAGACTTGGGCTTCGAGGGCGGCAAAGGGGTCTGAGGGTGTCGATGCTGTAATTGATGCAGGAGGCGTGGGTTTAGAGGACGACCCAGATGATTCAGCCCCGGGATTTTTCTTTCGTCTCTTGGCTTCCAGCATTTTCCGTCTTTCTTCTATTTCTCGTTTCCTCTTCTCCATGGCACGACTGCTCTTGAGTCCGGAGCCGCCTGCACTTTCTGCGGGTGCGACCATGCCTTCCACCTCGCCAGGTCGGAGGTCCACAGCACCGGTCTGCTCTCGTGTCTTCTCTGTTTCCGTCCTGGCCTTTCGTAACTCCTCCATTTGTTTTCTCCTCGTTTCTTCGTCTCCAGAGAATTGATAGAAACCTGCGCCTTTCGCACGAACTTCCTGTGAAGCATCGTAATGCACATTCAGAGGGTTGGTCTCCTCTGCGTACTCTGCGGCAATCTCGGCCACGCGGTCGGCGGAAGGCTCGTATATCGGAAAATGGTTCACGGGATTGTCTGTGTCCAGCGTTAGAAGAGTTTGGAGAGTATTGAGACCGCAACACGAGACTCACATATTACGTATGGGCTGGAAGTAGTGTTAGAGAGTATTAGCACATGTATTGGATGAGGAGGTGAGAGGTGAGGCATACTCTATGTCCTCCTCGGGGGGATCGTCCTTGTGCTCTGACGGTAGTAAATGCCGTGGAACTTCTGACCTGCGCGCAGAACGAGCTCGGCCAAACTCATCCTCGTATTCAATGACGGGGTCATCCTATTATGGGTGTTGGTGAACAAGAGGCGCACATAGTTATTAATTGAACGTACCTCATCATTGGCGTCCTCGTTCGTTGTGCAGACGAATCCATCTTCTTGTCCTGGAGGCTTAGGAACAGTCAGCGACTCATCCACGTCGTCACTATCCGACTCGAAGGCGTCAATAGGCTTCTGTTCAAACTATGGTTGTCACTTTAGCTATAACAATGTAGAATTGTGCGACTCGTGAAGGTGCTCACATCGACCAAAAGTGACTCATACTGTTTATCACTGAGACCTCCCGACTTTCCTTTCTTCAGCTTATCGTACACCTTCGCTTTGCGTTCCAAAACAGCTCGTGCATTCTCCAATGTTGGCTGACTGATCGCCTCGAGCTCAATATCCCGTGCTGATCTGCTCCCGACACCCTTATTCTGCCTCCCCCAGATCGTCGGTTTCTGCATGCAAGACGAGAGGTGATTTGAGTACCTATAGCAACCAGTGGATCTTCTACATACCGCACCTTGTCTGGTCTCTTAACACCGCCAACAACATACTTGCCCTTCCCTGCGGCCTTATTCTTGGCGAACTCCTCTTCGTGTTTCGCAATTTCCGCTCGAAGATCAAAGAAACTACTCGTGCTGACCCCAGAAGTTTTCGATTTAGGACCCATGCGGCCGATAGATTGGGTTGAGGGGTTGGGTTATGGAGTGGAGAGACTAAGTTAACTCAAGCTCGCTGTGTTGAGTCTTGACACGCTGTGGCTGCGAAAGGAACCCAATCCATTTGGCTCCGCGCTCTACCAAACACCTTGTGGCGGGTGGCGCCTAACTCCAAGCAACAAATAATGCGAATTAGGAAACTCACCTCTTGCATCATAATTACTACGGGACGAGCGAAAACGTCGAGGCAACATCAATATTAACAAAGGACGGTGAACATGTTTGAGAAGGACACAATCGACCGGTACCAAGTTCGGAATTACGACCCGAAAGCAAATGTCGCTCCATACGAAAATGAAAAGAACATAGCCCTGTAACGCCTTCTCCCGCTGCGGGTGTTGAAAAGACATGCCCTTCACCAAGGCGGTTCACCATCACCGGTTTGCGGCTCGACATTCCAAGCTACATGTCATCAAGCACATTGCTAACATCACGGTCAAACTTGTTTTACATAGCTGCGAACAGGTGGAGGTTAGCATGAGGTTCTGACTGGAGGAATGTATCACAACATACGTTGCATCTATCTGGAGGACTTGCGGTAATGCCAGCATCACCTTTCGACGGTAATTAGCACCCTCCTTTGCCTGACATGGATTACCCTCCAAATAAATGGTTTCAAGTGTTTTGATATTACGCAGCTGAGGTTCTAGGGCCCGAAGTGTTTCCAGCTGGTTTCCGCTCAACTGATGGAAAACATGCCGTGTACGCTCGTCAACTCAAACTCAAGCAAAATGAGGACAGGTACTTGCCCATAATTCCTCAAGCGTCTTCAAATGGGAAACGTTCTCCAGTTCCTTGACAAAGTTTGAGGTCAAATCAAGTGTCCGAAGCTTGATCTGCAGAAGAATAATTAATTGAAGATATAGGTGTGATAACGCTACATTGCCAGCACGCGTCGCAAAGGGGTGGTGGAGGACTTACGTTTTGCTCTAGACCCTCGATCTTCTCCACGCCGTTATGGCTAAGGTACAATTCCTCGAGATTCTCCAACCCTTCTATATTCTCAATTTTCGTGATACGGTTGGACTGTATTGAGAGGATCTTCAACTTTTTCAGGTTCCCCAGGTTCTGCCGGCAATGATAAGCGAAAGCTAAAGACATGCACAGAATGGTCGTTCACCTCGAGTTTACCGATCTTATTCTTCCCGAGCCAAAGCTCCTCTAGGTTTACAAGAGCATCTAATCCTTCGATTTTCTATTTGTTTCGGGTGAACCCCTGATCTAATCATTGACCGGATCCTGAGACCGTACTTACTCGTATTCGATTCCCACCCAACTCAAGGCTCCGAAGAGTTGCGCCGACACCGTCAAAACCC
Organism: Meripilus lineatus; assembly: GCA_027627245.1. Lineage (NCBI taxonomy): Eukaryota > Fungi > Basidiomycota > Agaricomycetes > Polyporales > Meripilaceae > Meripilus > Meripilus lineatus. The sequence continues at coordinate 50,799 of JANAWD010000100.1, read as the reverse complement.
GTTATATGCGAGATCTTGTTTTGGACAAAGTATATCGTTCGCAAGGACGTAAGATGCGAAAGTGCGTCGGGGACATGACGGATCAGATTGAAGGAAAGATCCAAGGAGCTGTATTCATATCACCGACATTAGGCTAGTAAGTTCACGTATCACGAAATAAAGACACACCCGAGATTCGTACACTTAGTCAAGGCATCTCCAATCCCTTTCAGAGAATTATCGTACAAGTCAAGTTCTTCCAGTTCGGTTAGATCCTGGAATGTCTCCAGGTCCAACGACGAGATGAAGTTCTGTCGCAAAGTCAACCTCTTCAAATTCTTGAACCTCGGTATTCCCAATCTACCCAAACTCTTCAATCGTGAATGAATGAGAACGATATCCTATCGGGTCGCACATATTAGCATCACGCAATATAATGCAGCAAGCGCAAATGGCGCACCTCCATATCATCCGGAAGGTCGGAGAGGATATCAGGATCATCCACTTCCTCCTCCCCATCGTCTTGTTCCTCATCGTCAGTCCCATCAGCATCCGTATGCTGGGGTGCTGCGACAACAGCTACCCTCGCAGATTCTCCCTAAGAAACACCATTCCTTCAGATCACGGTTCCCTTTCGATCAAAAAGGAAGCCCCCTACGGTACTTGCTCTGCTTCCGATAACTCCTTGGCCACTTCCACAGATTCCTTCGTAACATCTGCAGATACCCCCTGTTCCGACATATTGTTGTACAAAAATCCAAAAGGGCTTCACGATCAGGATATACAAGTATAAGTTCAAGGCGGTGAGTATCCCATCGGCTTCGTCTCTCGACGGTGACCGACCTCGGACCCGTAGGCAGGGCTCGAACCCTTTCCCGACCGGACCGAGCCCCTATCCAGTAACGTGACCATGACGCGTCCAAAAACGGGTACCCAGACGCTCCAGACGCCCAAACCCGACGCGATCGATTCAATCAAGAATAAACTCTCCAAATTTCGACGGGATTTTGGCTCTCGATCTCTTCAACAGAGCCATTCGTACGGACAAGACCTACCCTTCCAGTCACAACATTCTCCAATCCCAACATCGGAATCGGAGAAATGACTCATTTGACTCTCAAAGAAAGTACCAGCAAAGAATGAAAAGACTTGGTTGGTGCGATCCACCCAAGGACAAGCCTGAGGAACCTCCTTGCCAAATCAAATCGAGCTCTCGAATTGAATCGCACCTGCGCGCCCAGGTCCGCCAAAGCCTGGACAGTCAATTATTGATGCCGTAATACCCCGCCCTCAATAATCGGGACAGATTACAATGGAGATTTGGTGGTGCCAGATACCATACATATCCACTAGGTGTCCTTGGACAGGGTCCAAGTGTTCAGGGAGATTCAGTACTTGCTTTCACGATGACAATGATGGATTCCGATCGATCTTTACTTTCGTTCTTTCTTTCTCCCTTGTTGTCAACAGACTCCCATCAGACTAGAAGCTGCCATTCGACTTGACTCCAAATAAACGTCAAGCTGATAATGAGTTTACGAAAGAAAAAAAACATGGTACACGAGGGAATTGGATGTTGTCGCGCGGTTGTGCCGTCTAATCGAGAGCTGAAATGATACAATTGAACTCTTAAAACAGAGACCTGAACATAAGAAAATAGAAAGAAAAAAAAGAGAACCTCGAAAATAAGAAACAACTCTTGAAAATTACATACGTTGACAGAAATAACAAATGAACAGAGGATGAATATGCTCAAGGGGGAAGACAAAAGTCGCCGACAAGGAACATAGTACCCTTTATAAAAAAAAACGCTACAATACTCACTAGACACGTCCTGAGTCACAATACGGGGAAAGAAAAAGAAGTCAAACGAAATTAACGAGCGTGAAGAGCCTACTTAGTTAACCAGGCGTTGGTCGTTTACTGCTTTACTGCTACCATTCAACACTCAACTCCTTAAGCGAGATAGTCCATTTTGCTGCGAGGTCGTTCACCGGGTGTGGGAGGCAACAAGATGCGATCTTGATCACTTTCACGTTTAGTCTCGCGTTCATAAGACGAATGAACAAACGGATGAACAGGCGAACTTAAAGGCGGACTATTTGATGAACCAATAGGTGGCGGATCGAGTCGGGGAGCACTGACACCGCTGAGCGCGTGGTGGATACCAACAGCCTCTTCTGCGGCGGTATAATAAGAAGTCTGAGGCGAAAGAGGATTGGTGTACGAAGCTCGAGGCTCAGTCGACTGCGGTGGTTGCATCCGTTGAACGTGCGGAGCGTGCGCATAAGATGAGAAGGTCGAGCCTGCAGGAGGGGAAGGTGAGGGTGTCAACGCAGTGAATGCGGCTGCGTGAGAAAACGCCTCACTGCCTGAGCCGGGGTTACCAGAGAAGGAATTCTCATCGAAGCTTCGCCTCAAAGCTTGGTACGGGAGGCCAGGAGAAGGCGCAGGATGTTCTGAACGTCCTCCCAAATTACCTACCATTCTCTCCTTCCTCCGACGCTGAGGGTTGCCTTCCTTCTTGGCCCGAGATCGGGCGAAACGCAGGCCGCACCTAGTTCCGAGCCGGAGATCAGCATGAGCATGTAGAATGAAGACGGGGTAAGCCAAACACTTACGCGTTACATAAATCCTTCTTTCCGCTGGGTCCCTTCCTCCATTCAGGACTATGGGTTGCCTTGCAGCTGGCACACTTATTAACACCATTAGGTGGGTTCCCCGCACCTCGGCCCCCGTTCCCATAGTTATCTCGGTTTCCCGAACCACGGCGTGGAATGCGCGAGGGTGGCACGGCGTCATTAACGGGCGATGGCGGTCCAGCGCCTACAGTGTTCGCTGACTGGGTCGATCCATGATAGGGCATTCCCGAAGGTGTTGGGTAGGAATTGAAAGTGGGGGAGCTCGTATCGAGATGGTAAGGTGGCTGCGCAGACCACTGGTTCGGATGACTGGAAGTATATCCAGACGAGCGAACGTTGCTGATGGAGGGAGCTGAAGTTACGGGAGTCTCTTGCGACCACTGATCGTAGGGTTGTTGGGAAACAGAGCCGGGGGTGGGTGTCCAGTGAGGAGTGGGATACTGAGGCTGCGAGGGAGAGAGCTGAGGGGGGTATGAGGAAGTGTTGGATGCGTAGTCGCTGTGGGACGGTGTAATATAGGCTGACGGAGTGGGTTGGTTATATGGGGTGGCATAGTGGTTCGTTTGAGTTCCGTCGGCTTCTCTGCCGTTACTTGTCTGCATATTAACACGGTGGCAGGCAAAGATTATAGAGCCTTCCCCCGCAGAAGTCAGCATTGAAACTCTAAGAGGATGGGATAGGAGACACACCGTAGGGTATGAAGATGGACTCGACTTCGTAAGGAGGTGGGGAGTGGGGAGCTTGGTGAGAACGTCCAATATGCATAGGTTGAAGAGCTTTATACCGTCTTGTACAACTTGTTTTTGCGTCTGTGCCTGTGACGACTGAGTTACCAATCTGGACATCCTCCGCGAGCCTTGCGAAGTCTTTTGACGTAGGGCCATGCCCCTGACTTGGGTCCGGGGGCCAGCTCAACCAGAGAGGCCGGTCCGACTGATTGAGGAGGACTTGAAACACTCTCGTCATGGAGGCAGGCTGAGGCACCCTGTTTACCAGCTGCTGATACATGAGCTGGACTTGCTCAACGCTCATGTATGGGGTGCCACACCAATTGGTCCAGCCTGTCTTATTGTTTTCATCATTGTCTCTTGCCGTTAAATCGACTACGGCATGCATAAAGCAAAGGACAAGTCCGTCGGCTGCCCAATTTATGACGATGTCCACCGCCATATAATTTGAGTCCACGGCGATCTTTGTAGCTTCGGGCCAATCCTCGACCAAACCTTGGAATCCGAGTTGCCTTCGCACACGACTCAGCCGTGAATATCGAACCCTGATTATGGTTCTGTCAGCTCAGAGTTCTGTGACAGGTGTAGAATGGAAAGAGAAAAAAGACAGGGGTGATTCTGTGATACGGAGAACGTACCGGGTGACACTCCCATGCAAAGTCCTGCTCTTTAAAACACCGCCTAGGTCGTGGTCTGCTGAAGCTTGTTCATCTGGGTGAACAAACTCGAGTAGAGATTTGCCTAGGAGGAGATCGGCTTGTTCGCCGAGATGGCTTGCGAGTACGGGGTCGAGATAGAGAAAATGCAAGTCGGGAGAGAGAAGAGACCAGTCTGGAGAATGTGGGGTTAGTAGATGTATATTCGGTAGTTGTTATGAGTCGGCATGGGTTTGACGATCGGTCATCGATCGTGCAAGGACTATAGATTGGCACTTACAGCAGCGAGTCTGACCGAGTTTCGGTAAGGAGGTATGCGAACGATCGGAGGATGAGGAACCATTTGAAGGATGATGGTTAACGGTTGAATGGTAAACTTGCTGCGTAGGTGGGGAAGGGAGATTGTCAAAGGATGGCAGGGTGTTCATCTGTACTCTTGGGAGATGAGAGATGTCTGAATGGCCAATTGACTCGTAGCCTCGTTGCGTAGGTGCGAGAAAACTCATGGTGGAGTGGTAAAGTATTGAAACTAGGGAAAAGTAGGATAGAGAGGGGAATTGAGTTATATCAGAAGGTAAAGTATATGTGTGGACCACGATTGTTTCGTGATGGGTTTGGGTGACGAGGAAAGAGAAGGAGGGATATGGGTCGTAGGGTAGGATGGTGGCTTGGAGGAAGGACTCGCCGAGACGGCGAGTGGGTAACAGGAGGGAGACACAGGGGTGCCAGATGGAGGACTGGTGGCGGCCACACAATGTCTCGACCAGGTTTGGACCAGGACAACACGAATCAACCAGGTCATCGGACCGCAAATTATTATACCGCTCAAGGCACACCCGTTCCTCGATCAAAAAACATTGCCAAAGTTTATTTATTGATTTAGTTGTACAGGTATTCGGTATTTTGGTAGTATTTCCCCCTTGTTGTGACCAAGAACAAAAGGTGTGGAGAGTGGAAGGCTCCGAGAGGACTATCGTATTTGGTGTTCCGTCTGTGCGGAGCTACGGTTTGTCACGAGGACCTCAGACGCAATTCTGCCACCGCAAAATGGCGGTGAAATGATAAATTTTCAAAAAAGAGCCAAATCACTTGGACCGGTTTGAGCTAGCCCCAGGAGATGAGTTGTGACAGCCGCCGGATATGAGTTTGCTGTCAGGTGTCGGTGATGGCCTGTGAATAACGAACCCTGCTCATGGAAGACGTGCTAGTGGACATGAACAGTGGCGAGGGTGGGGAGAGTCTGAGGGAGTGATCGGCGGCGGATTAAGCATTGGGAGTATAAGAGGATTGGCCATAATTGCAGTGGGCGGCAACGTAATCTGTCGGTGGCACTGTGCGAGACTTGTCCTTCCAGAAACGGCTACAGAGAAGATCGACACCCGATCACCCAGATCTGCTTCTCCAGATGGCCCAATTTCGCACCCGTTTGCCATTGTTCACAGAGAGACCATTGGCACCCACTGGGGCGATGCGATGATGATGAACACTGCGACTCTCTCCGTCCCTGCACAGACCCTGCAGCAGGCAGTGCGGGCGTTCAGTATGCTAAACTCCATGTGCTTTACAGGTGTCCATTCTTCAACTCCGCCAGTCTCGTGTTATCCTCGAAGCTGGTCACAAGCCCGCGCTTCCTTCATGCCTCGCGATTCACGCCTTGCTCTCCCAGGTAAGGCTCTCCGCCGTCGTGATGGCACCGTAATTTTCTGCTAGAGTAATTTCTTGCTTAAATCATTGACCTGTCATTCCCGTTATCTCACTTCTCGACGTGTCTCTTGCATCCTTATCACACGCATCCTCTCGCAATGCGGAAACACAGATTCAGCGCTCCAACGCCTGATCCAGCCTTGTCCCAATCCTTCCTCAACTCGACATCCTCTCAGGCACTCGCTCTTCGCACCCGATGTCCCTTCGCTCAGGATCATCCCAGGAGATCCCAGGTCATCGCCCAAGTAGACTCCCAATAGATGTAATTGATCCGCAAAGCGATCAGATCACTCACAAAATGATGCCCATATTTCGTTCCCACGCCGATATTTCTTCCAGGGTCCCCATCTGCAAATCAGGACACTGGATCTTCACTTCACAGAATCCCGAAATCCACCAGAACCATGCCAGCACCAACAAGATCCCAACCAGAAAAGAACATATGGGTCGCTGCTGGTGACGGCGACCTCCAAAGAGTCCAGGTAGCTCCTTCCCGGCCTCTCTTGTAAACACCCCTCTCTCATACCAAGCCTCTCCAGGAGTTGATTGAGCACCATTGTGCGTCCAACCAAATGCACCCTGCTTCCTAAAAAATAACACCCGACGTAGCTTGGTCTCCCAATGTTCCGGATCCGAACACTTACACCCCCATGTGCGGATCTTCCGTTCCACCGGTCCATCGCAACCCCCTCATCGCCCGTTCTAGGCATGCAGCTGCGTCTTATGGCCATCTGAACATTCTTCAGTACCTCATTTCGAAAGGTGGTTCTATTCGGCTCTTCGTTCAACAGTGACCTGAGACAGTGACAGGTGGGAATGTCAACATAACTGACGATGACGGCGACACCCCACTCTACGTGGTGGAAAACACTGAGACGGCTCGGTTCTTGGTCAACAACGGGGCAATTGTAGATCGTCAGAACAATGAAGGCATTTCGGTTCGTATCTTCGGGGTTGTGCTCCATATCTCCATGACCACTTGACCTCTCCCGCCGTTAGCCAGCGGCCTATCTATCAGAAGAGTTCCCCGAGGTCTCGGCGTACTTGGAGTCGTTGACATCAGCGGCCAGACCAAGCGTTCTTTCCTCCCAAAATCTCCCTTCGCAACACGCCCAAAATCAAGCTTCCGAGACTTTGACCTCCTCTTTGCTCCAATCTGTGCAAGATATTATGCAACGCGCCGAGGCAGAGGGTCGTGATCCAGATGAGGAATTGCGACAGGTTGTTGGTGAGACAGTGATTGAAGGGATGATCAGAGGGTATGGGATGGGAACAGAAGCAGCTAGCGACAGAAGTGTCGACGAGGAGCAACCGAATGGTGTGAAGCGATCAAGAACAGATGCTGATGGTGGACCATAGATAAAACACTCCTGGGATCTGTCGTCTGGTTGCACAACACACACTTTCTGCTCAGTCCGCCCAATATATAATTCGCTGACCTTCTCGATCCCAATTTAAAGTTGTTAATCGTGACTCGTTTTTTCACGCCGCGTTCAACTGAATGAACTCGACTCGGGTTGATCTTGAGCTCACTTGTCTAACCACCGGAGTGTGTGTGGTGGCCCTGATCACGATCAGACATGTTGTAGATTCTTCCAGAGATGTCGATGAGAGATGGTCAAACTGTTGATCATAGACTTTTTCCTCGATCATACTGGTACGATCCCTTACAGTTGTTTTCAGATAATTTCCCCAGGCTTGCAGGCCACTGCGGCTCTCACTCGACCCACCACCATCTCATCATTTCATCATCTACTTCATTATACCCATACTTCAAAATCTCCTCTTGCATCTATTTCTTTTGAGAATGTCCTCACAATCTCAATTCATCGCCCATCTTACGCTAGAAGATCTTGCAAAACGAGAATTTAGGGATGATGGGACGGGAAAATCGACATTGATGCTGCAGGTGGCAGCCGAGGCTCGATCTAAAGGATATGAAGGGATCTGTATACCGCTCACTAACGAAAAATGGAAATCAAGATGGAGAGATCTGTGTCTTTTGCCTTCGGAGGATGTAATGGATAATAGACAGGAGATGGAGAAGAAGGGAGAGGAATGGAGGGCGAATCCTGGGTTCGATCTCGATGAAGTCACGATAACTCGACTTGGTGGGTTAGTTCAATGTCTTTGCATTTCTCATAAAACTCAATTCAGTCTTTCCATGAATAGAGGAGGCCGAGAAAGTGGTTGGCATTACTTCAGACTTGCTAGACTTGGATTCTTCAGATGATTGGGTCCGCAATGATTCGGAAATAGTAAGTTTTCCCATCCATTAAGTCATCTCTATTGACCAACTCTCACGTCTCAAAACCTTCATTTTGACTCGTACCTCTCGAATGGCTACTGTTTCGTGTAGGCACTTTTGCAAGAATTGGCTTATGCGTCGTATCTCGGTGTCCGCACGGTCATCCTCCCTGCCCCACGAAACCGAGCCTTTGTCGCCTCCTACGCTCGAGCCGTCAATGCAGCTCTCAAAGCAAACCCCTACATCATCTTATCCGTTCGCATACCCATCTACGACCCTCAAATGATCCAACTCTCTTCGGGTACACCAGGAACTCTAACGGGAGCTTCCCTGAAATTCGTTGATGACCAGCCTTCAATCGCAACTTGGGAAATGTGGGACGCGATCCGCACCATTTGCGACTATGACCCGAGGTTGACATTGAGTACGTTCCCACCTTTCTCATGTTTCAAGCTTGAGGTTATTAATCAAGTTGACTTGGAATGAATGGAACGCTCTTGCAGCCCTGGATATGACGCCTCCCCTGCCGGCGGAACTTGAGGTGCTATACCAATGGGTCGCCGAACCTACACGATACCTTTTCTTACCTGCGTCTGCATTTATTTCGAATGCCAAGGGGTATCCTGTCTTGACGAAAGGTACCCAATCCTTTATCCGGGACATAATGAAGGTCAGTCACGGTGTGGCAGGAGTGGTATTGAAGGGAAGGTCGACGAGACTGACAGATGTCAATACCAGATCCAACCACACGTCATTCTATCGGGGACGTTCTCTGGACGCCATACAAAAGGAGGAGAAGCTGCGTACTCACAGTATGTACGACATCTTGAGAAGACGAGTCCTTATATCAAGGCTGCAAATACCACTGGCACGGTCGAGAACTTTGCACATGGGTACCAGGATTACCTGCAAAAACCGTTACAAGTGGGTGTTTCCTCTATGTCAAAGAAGCGTCGCCACTGATATATGGGATACGATGTAGCCCTTGATGGATAACCTGCAAAGCATGACATACCATACATTCGAACAGGACCCGGTCAAGTATCGAAACTATGAAGAGGTTAGTCGTGGTCGAAAACAAGTTTGAAGTGAACGTATCGACGTCGACTCACGCTTGGGTGGTTTATAGGCGGTCTTCCGTGCCCTGTCTGAATGGCCGAAACCAGGAAAAATGTGAGATCAGTTTATTCGGCAACCATTTGACTGCCTCCGACGTTCTCTTAGCATCATCTGCGTTGCAGGTGCCGGAAGGGGCCCTCTTGTTGTAAGATGTTTGACAGCGGCAGTGAGGACGGGGAAAGAAGTGTTGGTTTATGCGCTTGAGAAGAATCCGAGTGCTTTCGTCACGTAAGTCGGTCTTCCTCGTCTCTTCTTTTCCGTTGTCTTTGTGCTCGTTTGGAGGTCTGAGCTTGTTTTCCCTGTTTTTTCACTACCGTAGATTGCAGTCAAAGTTAAGAAGGGAATGGGGGGATAAGGTCAAGTTGCTATTCGGTGACATGCGTACGGCTCCCGTTCCCGAACCAGTCGATATCCTCGTGAGCGAGCTTTTGGGCTCGTTCGGTGATAACGAGCTCAGTCCTGAATGTCTGGATGGTGCTATGCGATTCCTCAAAGGTAATTTTAGAACTGGTTTCATCCGTGATTTTTATTCCACGTTGCGTGAGAACTGATCGGGTGTTTGTAGATGATGGCATCTCAATACCCGCTTCCTACACCGCCTATCTCGCACCCCTCTCGTCATCTAAACTTTACAATGAGACGAGAGTGACAAAGGACGAAAAGGAAGTGGAGACGCCGTATGTGGTTATGTTCCAGGCAGTTAACATCTTGAGCGGGGATGGTGGAGGGATTAGAGGCGTATGTGGACCGCGAGTGCAGGAATGTTGGGAGTTTGAACATCCTAGACGAGATGCCGTACTAAACGAACAGGGTGAGTTGCCACGTAAAAATTTCGAGGGACCCGAACGCAAGCACTCACCTCCCGACCAGGTCTTCCCCCCACTAATAGCCACAATGCGCGGTCCGCCAAGCTTACTTTTCATATCCCTCATGCTGGGGTTCTGCACGGCCTCGCTGGTTATTTCGAAGCGGTTTTATATGGAAATATCGGTCTCAGCATCCATCCCGACCGCATGCAGAAGATCTCCAAGGATATGCTGAGCTGGTTTCCAATTTACTTCCCGTTCAAAGTATGTATGAAATTCGATTTGGTCCGTGATATGGCTCTGGCCGATGTTCATTTACGTTTCTTTCCCAGGAACCGTTGTATCTGCCCAGCAACAGTGAGCTCCAGGTCTCAATGTGGCGATTGACGAGCGACCGTCAGGTTTGGTATGAGTGGTGTGCGGAAGCGTTCTTGCCTCTCCCTGGAACTTCGGTACTGCCGGAAAAACCAAAAGCCCTTGCAAACACCGAGGATGATACTTCACAATTGCTTGCGCCTTTGACAACACCGACCATCATACACAGTCCTCTCGCTGATGCGGATGACAGCACCTCGGCCTTTACATCAGAGAAAATTTCCTTGGGGTGTCCGCCTGACGAGTCTGGGTCTGAGGGTGCAGGCTCAAGAATTGGTTTAGTGAAGATTGGACAGACCTCTCTTCACAATCCTGGAGGACGGAGCAGTTGGATTGGGTTGTAGGATTTACATGATTGGCAGCGCTTGTATTATTCTGGACAGTGCAATTCACTACTGTGAGGATCGTATGATTCTATTTCGAACAAGCATCAAACGCGTTGCCTTGTCCGGATGCCTGATAGGTTGTTCTAACACATCAGCCAGAAGTGCCTGTCATCATTCGAGCCTGTTACAGGACTGCGTCTGGCCGGACATGGTGGCTGAGATCTTTGAAATTCAGACTCCGCTTGAGAGTGCATTAAAGAGCGAAACGGGAAACGTCCCTCAAAACAACTCTCTTCACAACAGCCCTCTTCGTTCTTTGGACGACTCATCTCTTTTCTTCAACCAACGCTTTTTCCGCTAGAAAATCTCTCGCACTCGATCCTCACGCTCCTTGCAGTATAACGCAAACTTTTTCCCTTTTGAACAACATGAAGCTCATCGCTGTTTTCGCCGCCCTCGTTTCGGTCATGCCCTCCGCTTTGGGTCAAGCGCTGACGATCAACACTCTGTAAGTCATGCATCGAATAGGTTGGTTCTCTGGTGGGGATGCTAATGACGACGAATGCACATCCAGTGCCAGCGTTGTTCAATGTCGTGAGTTTGCCTATTTTCGATGCATCTGCTGGCGTGGCAACTAACATTCTTCCTCAGAGCCCGTCAAGTTCACGTGGTCCGGAGGAGTCCCTCCCTACTTCTTGTCCCTCCTTCCCGGTATGTTCACAGCGGCTGTTCGTCACCGATGCAAGGCGCTGACGAACAATTTGACATCTTTTAGCTGGACAACCTGCTGCTGCTGCGGTAAGAAGACTTCTTTTTCGGAAAAATTTGAAGCGCACCGGCTAAATTGACATACCCTCGCAACAGATCAAGCAGTTCCCTACCCAGCAAGGTACCGAGTACTCTTGGACAGTTGATCTCGCTGCTGGTTCCACCTTGTGAGTATATGAAATTTGAAAAGATGGACCATGTGATAATGATCTAACTGGCGATACGTGTAGCTCCACCTCGTTGAAGGACAGCACCGGTGCTGTTGCGTACTCAGACATTCAGACTGTTAACAGTGGGCCAGACGCTAGGTACATATCCATATTTCTACAGTAGGGAAAATCTTGTCTGAGCTGTTCTGTTCACAGCTGCCTCAACGCTTCCGTCTCTGTCTCCGACACTGCGGCCGCATCTGCAACACCCGCTACTGGAGCCTCCACTACACCAGCGTATGTTTCGATTTCATTTTCCCTGTCATTCATCGGTACTGACCTTCGGGTGCCTTAGTGCCGCTACCTCCCCCGCGGCTGGTGCGACCTCTGCCACTCCCGCTTCATCTGCGGCAGCCGGCTCTTCGGTCAAGGCGGCTTCTTCCGCTGCAGTATCTGGTGCCTCCTCAAGCAAGGCATCCACCTCTGCCAGCGCTACCGCTTCTGCCAACGCCGCTGTCAAGGGCTCGTCATTGAGCACCCTTGGCATGGCTGGTTTGATGGGTCTTGTTGGTGCCGCCTTGTTCTAAATGGACTCTTAGACTCTTTGACGTCTTCTTTCTTTGCGTTACTGCATTTGTCGCTCCTTCAACCGCACTACCTCATACGGACTTCGGATTGTAGATCTGTTAATACTTGAATATGGACTAATAGTTTGGCTACGATCCACTTCGTCGTAGATAAGGACACTTCGACGTTGACGACCTTGGATGCATTCTCCCCCATGACGAGAGGAATGGATGTATGTTGTTGACGTCGCAATCTATCTCTTATCACCGCATTCTTTTTTTCTCTTGTGTGAACCTTGTGATGATTCGGATGTTCAATTCAACGCTTCCAGTTCGCTCACTGTGGCAGCGGAAGAACGGAACATTCCAAAAGGGAAGGGCGCTGCCCATTTAAGGCAGGTCATGTGATGTGGCCGCGGTGGGTCGGGATTCGGATCCGGTGGCAGGAAAATAGAGGCGGGCGTTTTAGCGTAAACTCACGCGAGGGTAACGCGACCATAAGCTTGGCCTCCTACTTATCTGAGGTCTTTCTTGCCAACAAACAGTTTCTCTTCGCAAGAAACATCCTAGCCTTCTATAAAGACAACACACACCAATACCCTACTGACGAACGTTCATAAGCATCTTGGCCACCTACTAATCACTCGACGATCTAACCATGGCTACGGAGGAAGAGCATACCAAAGTCGCGAACGTTGTGGACGCAATCGAACCAACCAACAAAGACAAAGACGTCACCGAGACCCATGAAAGTAATGGACACGATTCTATTTCGCACGAAGAGAGTTCGACGAAACATGAAGACGTCCCAAACGCCACGGCCGATCTTTCAGAACCTAAAGCAGAGACCACATCGAACGGAGTCCCACCAGAGCCCGTCAAAGAACCTCCAACGGAATTAAAGCACGAGGATACTGTCGAACCTAAAGAATCGACTCCAGAAGATGTTGTTAGTGTATGCTTCCGTATTAACTCATTAACTCCGTTCGTTGACAACACCCCAGATCGAACCCGTTGCCGCCCCCGCAATTGATGAAAGTCAAGTGGCCCTCGCTGTCCCTCAGGAGGAGGTATCGACCACGCAAAACGATGATGAGGTAGCATCTCCTGCTGTTGTTACCAGTGCCGAGGACGTGGCACCACCACCAGAGACCACCACGGCGTCGGTTGATGAAGCGGAGGTCCCCACAACAAAGGAGGAGCCCCACGAGGCTGTCATCCCTGTAAATGAGGTATGCCATCTGTAATAGCACGATCCGAGATGTGAACTTACAGGGTTTCCGGTCTGGCGTTCCCGTCCCGTTTATAGTCCACAGAACCCCCCGTCCCGGCTACTACCAGCGATACGACCGACATCGAAGCTTCGCCTTCACAGACTCCTGTAGTCGACACTGAACCTGAGCTTGCGGCACCTGCCCCAGAAGTTGTTCATGAAGCCGTTCCGTCAGCGCCCGTTGATCCTGTAATCACTGAGGAACAGATAATCCCCGCAGCTGAACCTGAGGTTGCTCCGACTGTTCCTGCGAATGAGGAACCTGCGCTTGCACCCACTGAGAACCACGATTTGATTGTTCTGGCGTCAAGTGCTGACGAGACTTGTTATCCTTTGGACGGCGATGTTCACCAGGAGGTTGAACAGGCAAGCGTGGAAGTTCCCGATGAGAAGCCCGCTCCCCAGGAGCCGGCAGAAGAAGTGCCCGAGACCGCGCCAGAAGAGGTCAAGGAATTGGAACCCGAGGTACTTTGAATGTCGTCCTTGGGGGAATAAGCAGTATTGATTGTCTTCCTATAGGTTGAGGTTGAGACCAAGCATGAGGATGTACCCGAACCTGACGCAAAACCGGCTGAGGAAGTTATTCCCTCTGTGGCTGAAGTAATTCCAGTCGTCGAGGCTGCCCCAGTGGTTATCCCCGAAGATGTTCCCGAAGTTCCTGCAGAGCCAGAGTCAAAGGAAGAGGTCTCTCCTGAGGTCGTCGACGACAAGGTGGAAGTCAAGAGCGAAACTATCGAGCCTCCCAATGGCCATGTGGAGGTGAGTGATATTGCCTCCTGTAGTACACGTGTTTCTCTAGAAATCCATTACTCATATGAATCTTTGCCCTGGCTAGTCCGTAATCGAAGAAAAGGTCCCCATCCCAAGCGATGAGGTGAACGCCGACGTTACACATGTTGACGTTTTGAAAGAGACTGCAGTCGATGTCAAGGAACCTGCTTCGGACGAACCTCGGGAACTAAAAGAAGAAACGGTTGTTGTTGAGGAAGCGCCGGCTCCTGCTGAAGTTACCCTCGTACCATCGCCTGAGGAAACCCCAGTCTCACAAGAACCCGTGCAGTCGGATGCCCCAGAAGAAATTGAGGAATCGAAGCCTGTCCTCCTGGCCGAGTCTACTGAGATTTGCAGGACCCTCCCCTCTCCAGAAGGCGAGCAGGTCGCTGAAGTCACTGTCTGTTCCTCTGGGCCCGATCCCGAAGAACCTGTTGTCGCCCTCGAGCCCTCTACGGAGCCCGCCGTTCCTGTTGATGAGGTCGTGATTGAAGAATCCGGTCCGGCGCCCCCGACTGTCGAGTCGCTTAGCGAAGAGGCGACAACGAGCGAAGCTGTAGACATCGTCCCAGTAAGAAGCATTATAATCCTTCGTATTTCAGCATATCTAACGACTTTTGAAGGTCGTCTCTAATGCCGATTCGGCCGCCGCCGAGGAGGCCTCGAGGACCTCTACGGAGGTCCTTCCGCCCGAAATTGTCGTTGATGAGGATCGAGACCCGAGTGAATCTGAGTCTAAGACATCTGACCACCACCTGATTGTATGCTCGTCTTTCTCTCCTTCTCCTACATTGTCTAAAATGAGTCTCCAGACTGCGTCCGTGCTCTCTGCTACTCCTGCTCTCGCCGCCGTCGACAATGCTGGAGAAAATGAGAAGATCGAGACGCAAAATGCTCAAGATCAAGGTGCACCGGAAGTGGAGCGTCCAAAATCCCCGTGGACCCCTTCGTACAGTGTAACTACTCAGGGTCCTGGTGTCACTAATGGCGAAGTTCCTGACGAAGTGGAGGTTGTTCAGGAGACCGCCGACGTTCCTGTCCTCGCTGAACCCGCAAAGGTCGAAGAGGGGGTTACGGGCAATGGGACAGCCCTTGTTCCTCCCGAGGTGTGTTCCGGTTCTTTCCTGCTTATCACCTCGTCCTGAATATTGCATCCAGTCCTCTGGCGATAGTTTAAGTGCCTCTGCTGAGGACATTTCCAAGTCCTCATGGCCTAAGTCGTACTCTGTAAGCTCCCAGGGTGCCAGCCCTATTCATGCTCCCCAGAAAACTGAGGATGACGACGTTAAACCCATCGAGACTCAGCTCGAGAAAGAAGCACCTCAACCCGCAGAAGCCGCGGTTTCTCCCGAACCCGTCGAAGCTCAAGAAGCACCAGCACCAGCTGTCCCTGAACCAGCTGCGCCCAAGGAACAGGAACTTGTGGTCGAAATACCAACAGGCACTCAGGCTCAGGAAATCGCTGAGCCTCAAGCACGCGCGGCATACAAGCAGACACCAACAAGACAATTCTTTGCCAATTGGGTTGCATTAGCTGATCCCAATCACGATGATACCGGTTCTCTCCATAGCGTCCACAGTGAAGCAACTGGCCCAGAAACCGTCTTCATTCCAAAACTTCAAGTTGAAGGCAAAGCGGCATTGGCTGTGAGTCTATGGTTTGCTTTCCGGAACTGCCTCGTCATTTACGTTCTGTTTTGCGGTCTTGTAGCCCGCTGCTCCCGTTCAAGCGCCGGAACGTCCTTGGACCCCATCCTATGCTGTCACACGGCAAGGTGTTGATGATACTGATGCCACAGTACCCGCCGCAGAAGAGGAAGAGGTACGCATATATCACGAAAGCTGTGAACCCGTACTGAGTCCTTGGTGTTCTTAGGCTGATCTCGAAGTCCGACCTTTCACGCCTCAAGAGCCTAAATGGACGCCCTCTTACTCAGTTTCTCAGCAAGGTGCTCACACTCCAACCACTAACGCGAAAGAGTTGGTCGCGGAAGAGGTAAGCCGTTCTCATGTCTGATGGCATTCGACACCCGAAACATAACATCTGGACAGCCTGCGCAGGAAATTGCGGACGAGGCACCTGAGAGGCCTTGGACTCCTTCATACTCAGTGACTAAACAGGGCTCTACCCCCGCAACGCCCAAGAAAGATGGAGAATGGACCCCTTCATACTCTGTAACTCGGCAAGGGACATTGACCCCTAAGAAGGGTGAAAATGGCACCGCGGAGGCTGATCGCCAGGCATTCCCGACCTCCGAAACGGCAGCGAACGGCCCGAAGGCGTCAGAGAAGTGAGATTCGTTTTACCTTTTACCTCCGGAAATTGACCTCATTGACTACTTGCTAGGTCGGGTCTTTCCCGGTTGGAGCCCCTCCATGAGGACAAGCGGGTTGAAACTAGGGTGCCTGCACAGGTTGATACCGTTACCCCTAGCAATGGCCGCGCAAGACTCGAATCCACATCATCTGCAAAGTTCTTCCCCGGAGGATGGTTCTCTTCTTCACCAAAGTCACCCGAAGAACCATCATTTGAAAACGCGAATGGCGAGTTTTCAAAGGCCAATGGCAATGGTCTAGCGTCTCCTAACATTGAAGTACCAGTGAACACCCCAGTTGATGGACTCGACCACGAGAAGAAGTCGAAGTGGTGCGTCGTTATGTGAAGGAAATCTATCTTCTTGTATACGTTTTTTGTGTCACTTTTGGATGGTACTAGTGTGCTTTCGCGGTTTCTCTTCGTTTCTGAGCACCCATCTTGACGAAATTTGCGACGAATTTATGAAGTCCATTATATCTCTGCTATGCATTTTATTCCATATTCCCTCTCGGTCCCGCTCATTTCACCCAATCACCCATCTTTTGATCATTGTTTCTAATCCCGCATGTTAATGGTTTCCGTTAGCCATTGTTCATTCACTCATTCTCATCTCTCGTTCTCTGAGTTTGCCTTCAATGGAATTCCCATTTACTCTCACTGATTATCTCAGAGCCTTGCCATGACCATATGAAACATGATCGGAAACGGCACAGTGATACTTGGGTGCTTTACCTCCGTACTCTAATTTGTGTGTCTGAGCCTCTTGCATAGCTTGATGGGCATAGGGGACACGGTGCCGGAGGCAAATACGATTCGGGCTTCGGGCGTCTCAAAATGGTGGGCAACACTGACCGAGGCGCTGACGCTCCACTTGTCGCAGAGCGCGATCATGGTACAGCCAGCGGTGTCCGAGGCGCACATGCCAGGTGTTCTGAGCAAACGAAGACTTTGGGCTCTACTGCGTGTTCTGTCGAGTATAAAAGGGTGAGGATGCAGGACGAGGAAGAGCATCAACACACATTCGCATCTTCAGTTTCTCCAAGCTCGCTTTTGTTTTTTGAGCACTTCTAATCAACTTCGCTTCTTCAAAGCCTTACCTTTTAATCAACTTTTCTTTTTCGACAATGCAATTCAAGGCCGTCATCTTCGCTGCTCTTGCTGCTCTCCCCGCCGTCCTCGGTGCATCCACTTCTGGGACCACCACTGCTACCTACAGCACTTACTACGATGTCCCCGACAACTCATTGAACGGAGTTGCATGCTCCAACGGTGACAATGGTCTCATCACCAAGGGTCAGTTCTTCATCATTCACACAATATGCAGCTCACTGACAAATGAGTTAATCTAGGATACACCACCTTGAGCTCCCTCCCTTCGTACCCCTACGTTGCGGGAGTCAACGGAGTCACCTGGAACTCACCTCTTTGCGGTTCCTGCTGGGCTGTCGGTTACAAGGATACCACCATCTACGTGACTGCCATCGATACCTCCGGCACTGGCTTCATCCTCTCCAAGCAGGCCATGCAGAAGTTGACCAATGGCGAGGGCATCATAGCCGGAAAGGTCGACGTTACATACAGCCCCGTCGACCTCTCTTACTGCTCTAGCCCCCAGTAAATGGGTATGTACCCTTGGCTTTGATCATGAGAGCGCCGAGATTGACGGTACTTTATTCAGCAGGACGAAGTAACGATTTGCTATGACTTATGACGGACTGAATGCTGGTATAGAAATATATCGGATTATCTTTGGACTTTTTGGACACTCGATGATTTTGTTTTGTAGTATCATCTTGTACTACATATCAGATATTGCCAATGGGCATCCGCCATTCGCTTCTTAACCAAAGAACTGTTCCCCTTTCTGTCACCTCTCATGAGGTCCATAGAACCTCATTCAAAGTAAATTTGGATTCGGATGAAGTGCCCCACATGATTATCATCAAAGTTCTGAGAGATGGACTTCACATTCCGGCTCCTTTGGGAATCTACCCGGAGTTGGTTCGGATGAAGGGTCTACGTCAATCCTCCTCTCTTGCTGCACGCCGCTAGGACGAGCGTTCTCACAAGAACCAGAGTCATAGGATCCTGTATGTCAAAGAAGCCGCTCCTCCCCCGAGACTTAGCATTACTGTCGTGAATTAGAATCCATCGGCGTCGGTAACCGTGTGTTTAAGTGTGCCATACTGTGGACATTTATCCATTGATTCCGTAAAATTCGTAGACATCCCCTGTGACCCGAATCTGCTAAGCATAAACTCCATGACTGAATGGTACTCTCCACGGCTCACTTCAACGCATATATAAACCCCTTCAGAATCGACAGAGTGTTCGACAGGTCCAAGGAACCCGGCGGACGCAGTCTTCACTAATTCAAAAGCCCCAGATTCTCTCCCCCTTTCTCGTCAAAATCATGAAGCTCACCGGTGTCGTCGCTGCTCTTCTTGCTGTTCCTGCTGCCCTGGCCGCGACCGTCACTGTCTCATTCGACCAGGCCTACGACAATGGCGGGTCTTCCCTCGCTACCGTGGCCTGCTCCGATGGTGCCAACGGCCTGTTGACAAAAGGTGAGACTCCGAGTCGCTGGTCCTCCAGCCTCAGGCCTCAAGGCTACGATCGGAGTAATTGATGGTCTTTGTTCTTCAGGTTTCACGACCTTCAACTCCCTTCCATCGTTCCCGAGAATCGGAGGCGCAGCTGCGATCGCCGGCTTCAACTCGGCCAACTGTGGGACGTGCTGGAAACTCACCTTCAATGGCACCAGCATCAATGTGCTCGCGATTGATCATGCCGGGGCTGGGTTCAATATCGCATTGGCCGCAATGAACACGTTGACCAAAGGAAATGCAATCTTCCTTGGACGCATCAACGCAGACGCTACCCAAGTCGCTGCGTCCGCGTGTGGATTGTGATTTTTGGGGCGTTGCATGCGAATTCATGGGTAAACGGAGCGACTGTTTGTAAAATGACATTTGAAGTGGTATGTCAAATGTCACGGAGATTTGTTATGGAATGTGAATGCTGACTGGCTTGATTTTATCTTTCCTTTATCTGATATTTTCATTGATATTAGTATTCCGAGTTGTGTGTGTATGACATGGACTGATTATGTAGGACGGACGATGGACGATGATG
The DNA here is from genome assembly GCA_027627245.1 of Meripilus lineatus. NCBI lineage: Eukaryota > Fungi > Basidiomycota > Agaricomycetes > Polyporales > Meripilaceae > Meripilus > Meripilus lineatus. Next base: position 31,237 of record JANAWD010000100.1, on the reverse strand, counting down.
GAAGGCCAAGTACATTTTTTACCAATCATGGCACTGGACGCATTTTCTGCATGGACTGTTCTGATTTCAGTGGTGATGGACATTGCAGATGGACAGTGGCTTTCTCTTGTTCCAATTTTCAATGGACAGAGCTGCTATATTGTAGTGAGAACCTTGGGATGGACGAGATCGTTCTGCATGCGCATATGTAACAAGTTGGTGTGCAATCAAAGCGCCAGTAGGCTCGCTGGGTCTCCGCCCGAACCTTCGGCCCCTGCCGATCCCAACAAGGTCTCCAGGGTTTCTGAGCAATATTGCACTCTGTGGACATGTACCGGGAACTTGCAAGTGGTGATCTCGTTGCGAACAACACATGTGTTCTCGGGGAAACGGATTGTCCACTACGAGAGGCACAATGTTGACTCCGGCGATGGCCAGGTCGCCCGCTGGCCTTCCGCAACAATAAACGCCCTCAGCCACTCCGACCTCTACTCCCAACCACCACCACCCATCATCCATCCAGACGTGCACAATCACTTGTACCGCCAAAGTTCGGGGATGTCTCGAAACTGGACCTCGACATTGCCTTGTTTCCGTCTCGAGGGAATAAGTGTTGGGCCTTGGAGGGAGGCTTGAACAAACCCTAAGTATATCAAACCATCAACGATACAAGCGGGACGTCCCAATTTGGACAATGCGCTTCCAACGAGTGGTGTTCACACGACCCCAAAGCTGAGATATAAATTGGGATGACGCCTTTCATGGTTCACATCCTCAACTCGAGCAGCATCATCTTTGGACTCAGCATTCCGAACATTTGCAGTAGCAAGGTACGTGGTGCAGCGCCTAGACTTCAACTGGTATTTGATTCTAATCGGTCGGTACTTATAGCTAACCCCTCGAACGTCAAATCAATTGCACCACAACCGCTGTATATCAATCCTTTGTTTACAGTATCGATTGAATAATGGCGCGACATAATCAAGCCACTCGCAAACCAGAACACCGTCGTAAAGCCAAGAAGTCATCCACGACTCCCGCCATCCAGCCGTCCATTTTCCGTGTCGAACGTCCACTCCTTCGTAACCCTTTCAGGAAACCCAAAGGGGATTACTTCATTGACCCTCAAGTTGTGGTCCCTGCCCCCAAAGATCTGACTGCACAGGATCAAGACCTTGAGGCCTTTGAAGGACTTGTTGACATGTGACGGACGAACTTTGAACATTTCCCAGGTTTGGGATACTGTGATTCCGCTCGTTTTCGAGTCTGGCTTCTTTGTTCATTTCCTACGCGACTTCCGAAGATCTGCCTGCTTCGATATCCTACATGACGTCGAACGATGAGTTGAATGATAATGATTATGGGAAGGGCGTTTTAATCTCGGTTCCCATCATGTCCTCTTATGTCTTTTCTCTTCAGGGTGAATATTATATGGGATGATCTCTTTCACGAAAATGTGACGAACAACTTATACAGAATGTGCTCTAGTCTGGTACTTATCTCTCTTCACATACACGGTGTTTACGTTCTCAATTGCAAGATAAGATTGAGTTCAATTGCACTGCCAACGATCAATCTAGAAAAACAATTCCTTCTTGAAGGTGTGGATAATGAAACCAGGAGGACACTCAAACAGTACGCCCATGCAGAATGACATAGATGACACAGACGCCCAGCGAGCTATGACGGTTGCTGCTGCAAGCCTGCAACGTTGGGTATTATTCATCTGCGTAATTTATGACAAGATGAGAACTCAGTCGGAGCACGAGTGAGTGAACGACTGTGTATATACCTGACAAGATGAGAACTATACAATACATGTCAGATAATGTAGATAGATAAATATATAAATGACATACCTCAGTCGGAGCACGAGTGAGTGAACGACTGAGGGAAAACGCGAGACGGAGTCGAACGAGCGTATAGCGTCGAGCGCCTAATTGGTGATGCGTACGACGGAAAAGGAAAATGAACAAAAGGAGCGTGCTACGTAGTCTGTCTACGATGATAAAGGTCGAATAACAACACTCCCCCTCGATGAATGCGTGATTTTACTTGCTAGGACCCATTCCCAGCAAGGAGGAAAGAGCGCGGAATCGTTCTCCTGGTAATGCCTTCGTGAAGATGTCTGATACATTCACATCGGTATGTACCTTATGTAGGGATATCGAACGTTCGGCGACTGACTCGCGGAGCCAATGCAACGCGATCTTGATGTGTTTCGTGCGTGCGGTGACTTCATCGACGTTCTCGATGATGCGGATGGTCGATGCGTTGTCGATATGGAGCGGGATTGGTGATTCCGGAGAAAAATGGATCTCCTTGAGGAGTTCTCGGACCCATAGAATTTCGCGGCCTACATGGGTGGCGGCGTAATACTCGGCTTCGCCGGTCGAAAGCGCGGTCGCGGTTTGCTTCTTCGCAGACCAAGAAAAACATCCTCGACCGATCGTGAGGGCATATCCTGATACGGAACGAGCGTGATCGGGGTTGTTGGCAAAGTCGGCGTCACAGTAAGCTGAAATTACCGGTGGGGAAGACACATTTTGTCCGCCCAATGTGAGTTGGAAGTCCGAGGTACCTTTGAGATACCTGAAGATACGTTTGACTGCTTCCCAGTGAGCAGGTCCGGGGTTCGATGAGTATTGCGCAACTCTGTGAACCGCAAATGCAATGTCCGGGCGAGTCATGACAGCAGCATGATTGAGTGCTCCGACTGCATTTTGGTAGGGAACACGGTACATGGATTCTCGCTGTGCGGGTGTCGAGGGAGAATCGGCAGTGGAGAGGTTGGAACCAGGAGCCATGGGAGTCGAAACTGGGTTAGCATGTTCAAGACCATAACGCTTGACAATGTCGTCGATGTATCGTCGGTGAGAGAAGGAGATGGTGCGAGCAGTACGGTCGCGAGAGACTTCAATTCCGAGAATCTGGGTCATCTCACCACCGTCTTTGAGGGCAACGTGTTCACGAATCTGACTCTTGAGGAGTTGGACTTCATGAACAGTTGAGCAGAAGAGACCAAGGTCGTCGACATGGGAGGAGGATNATGGAGATGGCGCGAGGTGTGATACGGATGAAAGATGCAAGTATCCGAATTTGCATACCTTGTAAGCCAATCGAAGTGAGTATGGACTTCAGCTTCTGGTACCAAAGGTGACCAGACTGCTTGAGACCGTACAACGCCTTCAAAAGACGCCAGACCCAATCTTCCTTACCCTCGACTACGTACCCTTCNGGTTGCTTGACATAAACAAACTGTTCCTCAGGGATTTCCGAGTTGAGGAAGGCAGAGTTCACNTCAACAACGTGGATTTCCCAGTCATACGCAGCAGCGATAGCGCAGATGAGACGNATGGACTGGATTTTAGCGACGGGTGCGAAGGATTCTTGGAAGTCGATACCTGGTTTCTGAGAAAAACCCTGTGCAACGAGACGAGCCTTTTCTAGGGTNATCTCCCCCTGGCTATCTCGTTTCACAGCATATACCCACCTAGTACCAATNGCAGAAGCTCCAGGGGGAAGCTGCACGAGTTCGAAGCTTTTCAGCGACGTAATGGAGTGCATCTCCTTGTCCATAGCAGCAATCCAGCGATGGCAAGCAGGAGAAGTGATGGCTTGGCGGTAGGTTAGTGGAACATCTCCAGAAGCGAAAAGAGCGGCCTCAGGAGGATTCTCAGGAGGGTTCTCCCCCTGGTTAGGCTCCCCCCTCAATGTCCTCTCTCGTCCGAGGCTCAGNGCCTGCAACAGGCTTCCGCCTACCTTCGTTCGAGACATCCGTGATCGACGTGCGCGCTTTATCAGCAGCAGCACGGAAAGGGAGTTGTCGTGGGGGTGGTGGAGCGGGTTTAGGACGAGGAACACGAGGTGGAATGAGTGGAGGTGCAGGAGGTTGTACCTCAACCGCAGGGGGTGGAAGCAAGGATGGACCAGGATCAGTTGACGATTCAAAATCATCATCAGGAGCCGTCTCAGGGGATGAATCACCGAGAGACTTGTACTGGAACTGATGAGAAGACTCGGANGTAAAGAGATTGTGAGAAGTCGTATTGTCGTCAAACTTAACATGAATGGATACCTGGATCGATCGCTTGTCCGGATGGTAAAGACGATACGCCTTTTGGGTGTCAGAGTAACCCACAAAGATTACTTGTTTACCCTTCGGATCAAGCTTACGTCTCGAGGGGTTAGTGTCGAGAACGAAAGCTCTGCAACCAAAGCGATGGAGATGGGAGATGTCGGGTTTCGAATGATGCTCTTCGGTGAAGGGAGTGGAGTTGGAAAGGGAGGATGTGACGTGACGATTCCGCGTATACACGATGTAATTGACCGCCTCAGCCCACAAGAAAAGTGGCAGGCTAGAGTCGATAAGAACAGTGCGTGCACGATCAAAGACAGTACGATTGAATCGTTCTGCACGACCGTTCTGCTCTGGAGTGTAAGCGGTGGATGATTCNTGACGAATACCATGTTCCTGCAAGAAGGAAACAAAAGATTGAGAGAAGTACTCGCCACCATTGTCGGTACGGAACGTCCGAAGTCGATCCCCATCCGAGTTATTCTCCACNAGTGCTTTCCACACTCGGAATTTCTCGAAGGCTTCGCTTTTAGCGCGGAGAAAATAAACCCAAGCNGTCCCTCTCTTGTCATCNAGAAAGGTTATAACGTAACGGGAACCTGAAAGAGATTGGACTGGAGCTGGTCCCCAAAGATCCGAATGGACAAGACCGAGAAATCGTGTCGCTCTACCTGACTCCGANGGAGGGAACGAAGCACGAGTGATCTTGCCTAGCGCACAAGGAGCGCACATAGGCGGCTCAAAGTTGAGCTCTGCCTTAGAAAGCGTAACTCCCGTCACCAAACCTTTACGAATCATCGAACGTACCGAGGCGTAGTTAAGGTGACCAAGGGAACGATGAAGTTGTTCGAGTTTCGAAGGAGGTGAAGCGGCAGCAGCGTAGGAAAATTCGTCCGAGCGATTGGGTGTGTCGAGGTAGTAGAGGCGGTCACGAAGCTTCGTCCCAGTGAAGACAACCGAGTCACTGACCAGAGTCTTGTCCAACAACCCCCAGCTGTCTGTCATTTCGAAGCAAACAGCTCTCCCATTGCCGAACAGCGTGTAGCAACGAGATTCGTCGAGACGAGGGATGGAAATGAGGGTAGGATGATTGCCGGAGACATGACAAGTGTTGTTGAGTAGGAGATGAGATGAACCACCCTTGGGCAGTTGAGCGACGAGACAGGCCGTGCCACGACCAAGAATAGAAGACTTCCCGGCACCAAAGCCTGTGATGTTGCCAGACGAGGGCGTGAAAGTGCGGAAATCGGATCGGATCGAATGAATGTGAGAAGTTGTACCAGAATCAATGATGATGGGTGGACTGTCTGTCNGACGTGCACTGAACGCAGATTCAATGTCCTGAGAGGAGGTCGGAGTGAGGATCGGAAACGCAGACTCTTCACACGAGGGAAAATAATCGGAAAAGTCGACCTCGCNGGTCAATAACGATTTCTCGAATACGACATGGTTAGAAGATTCCTCCCCTCCTCCATCAGTAGCCGTGTGGGCTTTCTCCTTCCCCTTCTTCTTCCGTCTCTTAGGTCCCTGACCANNCTTGGCCCCACCAGGTGTCCCANCAGTTTGCCGTGTCGTGATTGTCCCGGCGACAGGTACGGCAGAAGCGTTTGCCGGCCGTGCGTGCTGTGCGCTCCAAGGCAGCAAGAGCAACTTCCGAGTTTGGTGACTCGGAGGCAGAGAATCGGCGGCGCTTCTCCTCGAGAATGAGGTTGATCGTCGAGGACATAGTGGTGGTGGTCTTGTCGATCTTGATCCCGGCGACGAAGTTGTTGTACGAGTTGGGATCAGAGGGATCGGCGGGGAGAGTGGATAAGAGGATGGCGGCGGCGATGTGTTCCGGAATAGGAAAGTCGGCTTTCGCAAGGTGATTTCGCGCGGTGGTGAAGTTGGTGGTGTGAGAAGCAAGGTCCTCGCCGTGGTTGAAAGGTCGGACCAGTGCGCGGAACCATAGAATAATCGAACCAGAACCAGTCTGACTGAGTTCTGTCTCGAGATTCCGCCAGGCTTCATGGGCGGTAGCACAGCGCGCGAGCGTGATGACGAGTTCCTTGGATACGCACTTAAATAGTAAAGCCGTTGCCGCGGTATCCTTCATCTCCCAGAGCGCGAGATTCCCCTTGTCGTCCTCGGCCGGTTTCGAAGTTGTACCATCGACGATGTCACGAAGACCGACCGTCGCAAAGGCCTTGGCCATCTTGACGGACCAGACATAATAGTCTTGTTCATTGGTGAGCTTCTCGGACTCGCTCGATGGGAAGAAAATGCTACTGCCGCTGGACATAGTCCAAGTCGGCGTCGAAGTAGCAACCGCAGCCGCGGCCGTGTTGGTTTCCGCCATAGGCAAGAGTTTGTCCGAGTTTGGTCAAGTGGGTGGTCGTGCGAGAGTGGCAGAAAGGGCGATGACGCGGATCGACGAAGATATTGGCGGTATAGGGATAGGATGTGAAGTTCGAGAGGATAGGGTGTCCGGATTCCAGTGGATCGTGTACAATAACGAGTTCAGTGTGATGAGGTGGCACCAGGGCCCATAACCTGACAAGATGAGAACTCAGTCGGAGCACGAGTGAGTTAACGACTGTGTATATACCTGACAAGATGAGAACTATACAATACATGTCAGATAATGTAGATAGATAAATATATAAATGACATACCTCAGTCGGAGCACGAGTGAGTGAACGACTGAGGGAAAACGCGAGACGGAGTCGAACGAGCGTATAGCGTCGAGCGCCTAATTGGTGATGCGTACGACGGAAAAGGAAAATGAACAAAAGGAGCGTGCTACGTAGTCTGTCTACGATGATAAAGGTCGAATAACAACAGCCTCAACAAGCATCCCTTGGCTGGTTTCGGCACGTTCGTGAATGGAGGGCCGTATCGTGGAAGCAAGGGTCAGTTGGTTAAGAGGCATTAACTGCGTTACATTCTTACCTGGTGAGTCGAGATGACTTGTGTTCCTATTCTTTATCGCTGATTCCTGTCATGACACCAACCTCAGAAACACAACATCACTAATCCAAATCGTGTGTTGTTCGGTTGGCTGTACCGTGGCGATGACCCAGTGTTTCCCAAGCTACGATCAGGAGAGAAGCCCGAGTCGAGTGGAACGCATTTACTCGCATTTCTCTGAAGGTATTTGATAGATAACGTTTTGCTACTGATATCGAAGGAAGCAGGAAAGCCAAATTCGCTCGACCTTCTGAAAGCCCGTCGACATCGTTTCCATTGTCCCTGGGGACAATCATGAAAACACGCTGCCCGCATTGATACTGGTGGTTCTGTTCGAGACCTATCCAAGACCTCCTACGTGTTACGATGGGGAAAAGTGGGAACCCAAACCTACACATCTCTGCAGAATGTTTTCCACCGTAACACCTTCGAAGTCTTGACAAGAGCTCCAGTGGGATCATCAGTCAAAACTGGTATCGGGGTTTCGCGATTGACTTCAAGAGAAACTGGCAATAATCGTTAGTGGGTCAATTTCAGCAAGTCGAGCGAATCATTCTTTCCTTCTCCCTTCGATGTTGTCAAGAGTCTATCGAGCAAATACCTTCGATAAATGCGAGTTGGTTTGGTTCGCTTCTCTGCAATTTTCCCTGATTTTTTCTAGCGAACCATTGGAGCATCGCCCTTGTACAGTTTTCCGTGTGAGAGGGGATGGCTGGTAGAGGATCAGAGTGGCAGAGGTGGTGGGAGGGGAAGGGGAAGGGGAGGGATATTCAAGAGTTGATGGTTGGCGGTTTGAGGGTGGTGGTGGCCTTGGAACGAGAATTGTGTTTACTTTTGTTCAAACTATCGTGTTGTAATTGCGCCTATCTCTTCCTCTGTATCGACCTCTCGCATGAACACGACCCCTCTTTTGATCTTTCTCAAACGGTTGTCTGCGTATCGAGAACTTGTTCAGAAAGACTTGAGCGTCATTCAATACACGATGCAACTCCCAGTGTGGCAATGGCTCTGTGAATACACGATCTGCAGGAGGCGAAATCTGGCATATGCCGTCTTGACAGAACCCAGTGCCATACCTCGCCCCTCATTTCGGTACCGGCGCATCCCAGTTCGGACAGCGAAATTGGACTTCGGCAATAAACGGCTCTCTCTCGGAGTGTCAATGGCAGAGTCGGCATTGGCGGCACTACCAGGTGAGATCACGGGCATCCACGGCCTTGATGGTGAACTTGTTGGTCGAAGACACTGTAAAGGATATTCGCGAGTTTAAAGAATGGATGAGGTACGTCGTGTTCTACATGTCACTGCACGAGTAGATAAACCATCATTCTATCCCAGGAATTGAACAAATCGTGCATGCTCACAACCGAGTTCACGTTTCCGCGATATCATTGAGGTCATTATCCTCCTCAGATCGCGACCTACGGCGCAATAATGATCGCGGCTTTCTCGCAAACCGCCCGGTTATAATACGCTCCGAACCTCGCAAATGTTCAAACGATTTCTTGTAACTGGCTCGGTCTCCAGATGAGGTGTGAGTGCAATTATCATGCATCATGAATGACGGGTGGAATGGTGACATGCAATTCAACGATTAAAACTGAGAAGTCGCCACTAGGGACGATTTATGGTGCTGTCCATTATAAAGCTGAACTTGCTGCACCATACTCCGCATCTCTACCCACTCCTGAACACCACTACAATGTCTCAACCTATCCCTGGGTCTATCAATCTCACCACCTTCGGGACACTTCCGTACGAGGGTTTTAATCTTCCTAGCTTCCGTATCGCTAACGTAGGCACTCATCAGGGGACTGATCTTTGAAGCATCGGCTCTCAGTATGTCGTATGCCCCCGGTGTTGACACGATATCAAATCTATCTGACACAACGGCAGCCCTGCTGGTCTATGATCACCTCCTCACCTTCTCTGCTGAGATTCAGCTTGTGTGGAGAAAGAACTTCTCGGGCGTTACCGTCATGTTCCTACTCATCCGATATAGCACCCTATTCGCCAAAATTTGCTATCTCGCCTTTGTTACAATCTCAGAATTATCCATATCGAACCATCATGGTTTGAAGTATAAGGTATGTTTCATACCTCTCCGATAATCATTCACATTGTATACTTTATGAACCCTCAATCATAACGCCGACTCCGTCTGAACGTAGGTTGTCGTCACACTGTCGCTTGCAGTTATCGTCTTCGAATTTCTTGCTTCCGTTTCTGTTTGGGGTAAGCTATCTCTGCCTATCGTATAAATGCGCCAACTGATCATCTCTTCAGTATTCAACATATTGCGTATCTACGCTTTGTGGGAGAAGAATTGGCGTGTTGCGCTTCCTGTTGGTGTAATCGGGTTAGGTATTACTTGCATTGGAGTAGTGAGTTCTACCATATCGAAACGGTTGCTGAGACTCATATCATCGAATCTATCAAGCCTTCCTTGGTACTTCCAGAATATGTGCCCTCACAGCATGACTACGTCGACCGGTGGGTCTACGCTCCTCTGGCCTGGTTTCGGAATCGATGTGAGTATCTCAACTTCACGGGAATCAAAAGCTGTGACTCAAAGCAGAGTTGTTCCACCAGATGTCATCGCACCGTCGGCTCTGAGCGCGGAGATACTGATGGTCATCCTCACTATCATGAAAACTTACCATATGCCCAACGTGACACCAGCAGTAACGTTTCGGCAACAGCTGTCTCGTTCGTTGCTTAAAAATGGTGATACATCCTATACCAGTCTCATTTCCGACAATCTCATTGCGATGGAACGTAGGAGTAGTATACTTTGTGTAAGCCTCAAGGTTGTCTATTCGTGTAAGCGTCAAGTCGTTCTCAATTTCTTCTCAAGAGTATTGGCTACCATGGATGCCCTCACTCTCAGCACAATCAATAATCTTAATAAGTCCTCAGTAAGTTGCACTTCATGCTTCATGCCCCTGGCAATAACAATATCCCGATCACATCCACTCTCAAGGGTTCTGCAATTCCCTATTTGTACTATGCGATCTTTTTTGTCGATACGGCGAGTCACCAAAATCGAAGTGTTGATCAACAACGGGATCGACGATTAACTCAACGTTATCACAGGCATCTGCAACATTGATCACTCGATTCATCCTGAATCTCCGTTCCGTTGATTTGCCAAGGAGTTATGTTCCAGGTGAAAACTCGATGACCGAGAATGGCCACACTGTATGGAGTTCCTGCCTTTGGTTTGCGGACCAGATCAGGTCCTTCAACGTAGTTGCAAACATAGGTGCACCCCTTGACCACAGCGAAGAGGATGGGAGAGAGTACACCCACGGCACTGACACGTCCGATTTCCATGAGGAAGAAATCCAGGAGTGCCCGATAACAGGAGCAACTGCTCAAGGTCCCTGAATCTCTGTGGTGGCATTTTCCTGTAAAACAGTCGTACTTCGCTCAACGATGCTCCGATGTTTGCTCATACTACTCGTTCTATTTCATGAAGAAGACGCATGGTCATGTTTTCTACACGTCGTATCAGACCCCTGAACGGTTAAGCGGAGGAAGATATACGAGTGAAACGTGAGCCACTCATCTTGGCGATCCATCCACGGCGGTATGAACTGATAGTACGATTGATTGCGCACATCACCTCATATTTCGTCATTAAGTTATTCTTGCTTCCTTTAGACACCCACCTGTAAATCTGTAACAATACGTACAAAGCTTCTTGGTTTCGCTTTGCGAACATCGGACCCATAAATGTCGTCTCCTTTGATTCGAGTAAGGCCGCGAAATCAGGCCCAATTCACGATGATGCAGACTGTGAACCGAATCTCGTTGACCAGCGCTAAATTGCTTCTGAGATATTTTGAGGACGCGGCCCGAAGTCTCTGGTCGTCGGAGGTATTCGGGATGAACCCACTGTCGTTTTTCCGGTTTCGCAGAGAGACGTGCACATACAGGGTACAATCTGTGTGTTCGAACGGATTGTTCGCGGGGTGGTCGCAGGAGTGTGATGTACCTCACCCTGGACCTCAGAATGGATGAGACTCGGATGAGACTTGGGGGTTGCTCGCCCTCACAATTGTTGGTGTTGCGCTTTCTAGGCCCTAGCTACGAATTGGTTTGCTGGATGGACCCACGTTCTGATATCGTCCTGATTCACAGAACAATAAGGGGACGCTGGCACGCCGAGCTTCCGCTTGGAAGCTCGATAGGTTGATGACGCGGTTTGGGCGAAGTACAATAACATGATCGGTAGATCGTCGAGAAGAAGGGACCAGTTCATGACAGCGCGATCAGGGCAAAAGCAAGCCTAGTTATAGATCACTATGCTCTGTAAGACTGACTGTCAGACCAGTGAGGCAATAAGCCAATAAGATGGGATATCGATATCGATTTCTGGGACTTGGAGCTTTACAATCTGGTGCCATCTTGGTCTCCATCAAGCCCTGCACTCTCGAGCTGAGACATTCGCAACGTTATTGTTTCGGTCGAATAAGATGTAAAAGACGAGGAACCGGGGAGTGATGATACTCACCAGAACCACCCCGAAGTCCCAACTTCCTTCATCTCTCTTTGTCGCGCCTCCAGCTTGGGTATTACGATGCGAGCTACTATCCATCATCGAGCATTGGCTTAGAGCGATTGCTTCAAGGAGTCTTCGTGGTTGAAGGCTACGTTAAGACCACCGATCATCGTGGTGCGTGTACGTGTCTACCGCCCGTCATGGTCGCAGTGGCGGGGGCAAGGGAGTGTTGGTCACTGTTGTCCTCAAACGAGAACTGTCACGAAAGGATTGTCCTGGGGAGGTGTCGTGACAAGGTCCAGTGAGTATTCCATTTTCTTTGCAAAGAGGGTATCGTCAATACGACAGATGACGCTAGGGTGCAGGAGCAGGACCAGCAGGTGGTGGTGAAGAATGAAGTTCGGGCGCCAAGTTTTTGAGCTGGCGGATGTCGACGGAGGATTGTCGGGATAAGAGGGAGACTCCAGACAAGCCTTACGCAGGCAAGTGGTAAGTGTCGATATCAATAACCGTTGACGATGTTGACTTCGACTATACAGGTACGCTGCTTTCGAGCCGTCCGAGTGCTAGTGGGCAACCAGTGGGTTCATCCTGGGTTCATCTAAGGTTCATCGAACATCAATGCACCCTTGCGCAAGACAAGCCTTCTGAAGGTCGAGTCACCCATACTGTGTAGCCCACTCGTCCGTGAAGGAACGATCACCAGACATTGCCACCTGGTCTCTGTCGATTGGACGTGGTCCTGATGGCCTTCGAGCACGATTTGTGAGTAATTCTTCATTGCTCGCTTATCTGGACCATTGCACTCGTCATCTCCTGCGTTCCCGGAGAATGCAGACTCGCAGTTGTACTGGCGAGATGCCAGTGTAGGTCTCTGTCTGCAGAGATCGTGAGATCTCAGTCTATAACCCACTGGGACATTGACCACTGTTGACAGGCAAGGGGTTGAGTGGTGAAGAATGATTCTGCTGTAACCCTGGAATCAACTTGAAGCATTCTGAAATTACGCGTTATAGCATTCAAAAGAGTATTACCCTTCGCAAGCTGGTAGGGTGTACGAACCTATCCGAAAAATGGCCTGAAAGAAATTTCCGGGAACAATCCACCTTCAAGTACCTGAAGTCGAGCAAATTTCGCTCATACGCGTGCGTACGAGGTCTATGCGACTGGTCTCCGACACTGAGGTACGCTTCTCGTCGACTACTTGACCCTGTCGACTACTTGACCCTTATGTCGTCCTGCGGTGCCCCTTGCAGGAAGAGATTGGCACAAGCGTCGTGGTTGGCCTCGGCGAGCTCTCCATCGCTGGTGGGCTTGTTGCTTGTCGTGTGTGGCCCTATGCATGGGCCGTCTTTTGGTCGTTCGTTCCTTGAGCCTATTGTGACTTACTGACATAACCCACAGGTGGTAGATCCATCCCGTTGAACCTGCCGCAATATGAGCTTTTCAACAGAGGAGATTTTTCTGTCCACCCGACGTACTCACAGAGTTCGAGCAACCAACGGCGACTCCATTTTGTTGCGCGCAGAACAGTTCAGTGACCTGTTTGTGACGATGTGGAGTCTCCCTGGCATGCATGCCGCTTAGGCGTCATTCTGGTTCATTTTTTGAGGTGAGAGGATGGACAAACACGGGGACGCCCTGCGTAGCGATTCAAGTTGTCTTTGTTCTTCGAGAGACTCGCGTCCCAGACCAACAGGGATGCCCCGCTATGGATGCACGACCCGATTGTGTGATCTTATTCAGGCTCAGAATCACCGCGAGTATGGCGACTTGCCACAACAAGGCCCCCCGACTTTTGGCGTCTTTCTCTCGACTGTCTCCCGCGTCGCACCAAAAAAATTGGCATCCACTCCCTCATCTAATTTCTTATCCCCATTTGTCGATATTCTTGAATCACCTTCCCTGCCTCCCTTCGACCGTCAACATGAACTTTTTGCCAAAATCGTCCTCCTCATCCCTCGATGGAGCGTTGGGACCCCCCTCATCGAGATCTTACGGTGCCTACCAGATAGCACATGGTCATCGTGACACGGGGGCCTATTATGACCCATCGTATATACATCCCAGGTAGGTTTCGTCTGAAAGTGATCACTAACACACACATACTTATTCTGACTATCATCCCGGCGCCATCTTCCAAAGCTTACCCCATCCATCTCTTGGGCCCGATATGCAAGAGGCCAGCACGAGCACGTCCGTCCACTACCACCACCACCATCACCACCACCACCATCATCATCACCATCATCGGCACCATGATCACACCAATCGGAATTGCCTCCTTCCTCCCGACAATGCATTCGACGGGCCTTTTCAGAACGCCTCCCAGGCGGAGTCACAAATGTGCCCGGCGATGCCATTCCCCATGCAGCTGCAGCCTGGTCCCTCTCGATCATCTACCCCGGCAAAACATGATCATGCTCCGCTGGGGGTCGCTCTTGGACCTTCTCCCTCATCGGAATCCCCCCTCTCTGATGTCACACATCCACATCTTGTATGTGAAGACGATGACTCTCCGTCGCGCATCGTGCATCCTTGGGCTGTATACGCATATGCTCACAAGGGTCCTCAGTCCGGACCTCGACCATGGGACCCTCAGCCCCCGTTCCACGGACGCCCCGATGTTGTCCGCCCAGTGACACGGCGTTCCTACGAGCGGGGTCTGCCACTATATACCAGGGCACTCAGTGAATCCCTCACAAGCGAAGTTGGGGATTTTCACCATCCTTCACAAGATCTCGTTCACCACGAGACTCTCACACGTTCCCGTTCCCCTGGGCCCACATTTTTCTACCCGACGATCGTGATACCAATGGCACCGGAGACCTCTCCGGGTGAACTGGAAGCGCGACCATGGTCAAATTTTGACCTCGAAGATAACGACTTTACGCCGATCTTCAAATGCGCTTGGGACGGGTGTGAGGCCAAATTTCAATTGGGCCCTGGTACAAGAGATACATACAGTGACCACATAAGTGGGTCACATGGAACCTTTGTCACGGACGGCGTATGTCCTTTCGACACATGCAAACGAAAGACCTGTCCCAACCTCAAGACCCACCTCCTCAACGTTCACCACGGATTGGCATTCATCTGCCCATTCTACTCGAAGTGCGGTCAAACAATCACAGGTGACAAGACTTACGTAAAGCAACACCTCAACAAGAAGCACCGCGAAGAAAGGAAGAGGCGACTCTCGCTGAAAATCACCTTCCTGACTGAAAAGGTTGCCCGGCGCAAAAGATACGAGTCATGGGAAGAAGGAGGAACTAGTCCGATGGTTCAGGTTTTCCAAGTGTGATTGTGACGGCATGGTAGTATATGCTGAATATTATGCGATTCAAAAAAGTGGTTTGTTGAAGTTGTACGGGCTCCGGTCTTAGTTGTTGTGGTTCCTATGATCACTGCAAGTGTCCGACTTGTATTCATAACGCCGTTGCCGAGATTGTAATTATACATATTTTATTCCGATGCTCTCTTAGAAAAACATCAACTCGGTTCCCAGGTTAAGCTATGACGGCCGCAAATGGGAATCTCAATGATGAACAGGCATATCATCTCCTAAACACTCATCCACCGAGTTGAAGTCAGGTTGTTTCCAACCGCACTCGCTATCTGGATACCTGCTCCGAGTCTGGTAATGCCGATCTCTGCAAATCCTCCACGGATTCCTCGTTGGCCTTGATATCTAAATACGTATTCCTGCGTTGTCTGAGACTCGCTCCGTCATAATGAGATGCCAGCCTGACAGTATACCGTGCGCTGCGAAAGGGGGTAGAATTGATGCCGTGCGCATTGACACAGCGGAGCTATGATCAACCTCAAAAACAACAAAAAGGTTTCATATTTTCCTTTTTGAGCCTCAACACGAAAATAAGGTTCCAATCTTGAGTAGAAATTTCGCCGCTGGTCAGATCTATGATTCGGAGCCATATGAAGTGCGACAGATTGGCACAACCACCTCGGGCTAAGCGTACGACCTTCTGACCTCTGCTCAAGCTTGATAACGTTCCGACAGTATCACAAAACCTTCTTTTTCGAAGTGATGTAGAAAGCGGAATGTTGCAAAGGGTATCTGGAAAGGTAGGGAATTTCAAAAAGTCTATAACACTCTCACCAGTCGCTTTTTGAGAGATAGGAAGAACACTCGTCATTACACGTAGACTGACATACGACAGTCGGGAGAGGTTAGATCGAGTCAACGACCATGTGTTGTTCAATCATTGAAAACATTACATGGGAACCAATGATGATACGCCCTCTTACTATGCTGACAAGTCCGTCTGGTTGACTGTGATTTGTCCCGACGAGTAAATGATAAGGAGATACCCCGCTTCTATGCCCGGACTGAACGTTGACGGAATCAAAAGATAATTCCCGGCTTTCATGGTAGTTTGGGGAATCACGACGCCAGAAACCGCATCGGAATATGGACCAGACGTGGCGATATGTGGTCCAAGCTTTCTTGGTTCTCCTAGACTGAAGAGCGTTAAGTTGATTGACGTGATCTTGTTGGCTTCGTGTAATTGAAGACGGGCTCTACATCAATATCGTGAGAAAGTCGCTCCATGAATGAACGAGACAAAGGGAAGACGGACTTCAGTTGCGTCTGGGATGAAACCTGGATTTCGTAGGTGGGATTGGCGGTGTATCGCTTGAAGGATGGTCCTCCAGCCGCACCATCGCCCGACCTGGACAAAGCGATGGAATCATTACAAGCGCGCAGAAATACGAATGAAAGGATATACCATGAACCACGGATGACCTTACTGAACATCCCAGCTCCTTCTTGAGGGACGGCAGTAAGTTCAAATCGATGCGAGCTTTCTGTACATAGAATGAATTGTCCCAGTGACTGAGGAGTGAAGGCAGATACGATGATGACATATTCCTCCACTAGATCGGCAGATAACTTCAGATGTAATCATTGGGGAAATGTGTAGGAGTCGGGCTCACATTGAACTTCCTTACGTATGTGGGCAAAACCGTAGGTATATGGACCCGAAGACCCTGTTACATCGCCAGATACCAACCTGGATAGGTGTCGTGATCTCAAGTTGACAAGCTCAGACGGAGGTGTGGCTCACTCAGTTACCCTTTCACCCCGAGACCATACGACGTTGATGCTCAGAGGCATACCACGACATCCTTGAGCCACGATCTTCAGTGTTGCCTTCTGACCTCTAGCAGGGGGACGTGACGGCCCCGAGTCAGGTAAAAACCGAAGACGGTATTGAGGGTTGTTCATGAAAGTCGGGTACGAAGGGTTCCCGCCTGCGGTTTTGCGAGTGAAGGATCCCATGACCTGACCGAGTTAAAACAAAACGTCAAACAGGCTCGATATGAATAGTCTGATTTAGGGTCCTCACCTTCTCGTTATACGGAAGTGCAGTGGTTTCCTTGATCCACGAAATTGGAATTGACGCATAAGCGTCAATAGTGAAACCGACATTGTCGTCGTCTCCGTCGTATGAAGCAACAAGACTGAGCACAGGGAAGAAACGGGATATAGAGGCCTTAACCTATAGCGATATTAGCCCGGTAGAATGAGTCCTGTCGTATCTACGCACCAAAACATGCGTTGAGCTGATATAAGCACCCTAGAGGGAAATGAGTAAGAGAGTATATGGAAATGAGCCCCAAATGACCTTGAGATGTGCCGCATTGACGTCAAGAAGATCTCCACTCTCCGCATATAGAGAAACAAAATCAGACTGTGCCCTGGTATCGGCGACATGTCGAGTTAATAGCACCCAAATCTCGTGTTCGCCTTGGAAAACGTCATCGGTTGCCTTGAGAGCGAGCTGAAAGTGTTTTGCTGCCAATGGAATAAGCATGAAGCCCGTCTGAAAGTCGGCGATGAACACGCACGCTGTCCTTGGGCTACTTGATGGGTTTGTTGCCACATGCTGTCTCGAACTGATTCGATTATCGAATCGTCATCATGACATGAGACTGACGCACCCATGGAAGTCGATGTGAACGCTGTGTATTTTGGGGTCCCAACTGACATATATACCATCGAACACATTGCAGACCGTGTCCCAATCCAACTCGTGTGACTCTATGGGACATACAAGATGAATAGAACGGACCTGATTGGTCTGATGAAACACACTCACGAGCATGCTGGACATTTTTCCTTTCGAGAGACAAAGCCTGGAGTTGGGATTCAAGACAGTCATCCTCGTTCCCCGGGTGAAGCCAGGTATTAAGGATGGTAACAAGTCTATTTCCTTCGGTCTCGGACACACCTAGAATCCGAGATGTAACGCAAAGGGGCAAATGAGGTACACAAGAGGCCCACCAATAACAGCATAACAGTGAGCAGGTAATAAGGGCAATGGTTGGGATTCCGTCAGTAGGGGGTCGATCCTCTCTGCAGTTCCTAATGTCAAAACGCAATGGCCTTATTGAAGAAAGTAGTAAGTTATCAAGCGTTTGAGCTCCAAGGAGGAATCCTCAACCATTTTGGAACCCATCGAGGATTCTATGCCATGATCTTTCTCGTTCAAATCGAGAACTGGCGGGCAGTATGTAGGTCGAGTATGTACCAAAAAACTTTTGATACATACCTCCGAATTTCAATGTGCTCAGGTATCCATCCAATAATGGTACTGTCAAACAGCTTGAGATACAACCGCGTCAAGTCTAGATGCACTCACTGTAGGTCAATATTCGAATTTCTGAAGTTTTGAGTATGGTTGCTACGTCGCGTGAATACAAGTTAACTTACGATCCCGGGAAGTCATAACCTCCCATAAGTCTCATATACTTCCGTTGAGGTGAACGTAAGCTCCCGGTTCAAACAGAAAGAGTGACACTCACGCCTTTCTCAATGAGCGAAGGTAACAATTGTCGATCGTTGCCAGAGAACATGCACAAGAGATTTCCTTCTTGGTCACTTGGTAGCTGATCATCGATGTCTGGACCCAAAGACGTGTCAAAACTGTGAACTTGGATCACACGGAATCTATACCGATCTGCGAGAATGGGGGAGATCATGAGGATATTCCGTGATTTGGGGATCGGAGTACTTGCTCGTCGTGGTGCGCCATTGAAGAGAAACCGAAGAGAGTATCTTCCATCAGCAGTTTCGCGAATAGCCCCTTCTTCATCTCGAGGGTGCAAAGCGGATTCACAGAGCTACAGTTCATCGATATTTGAAATTTCATCAGGCATGGAGCCCTGTAGATACCTTGGTTCCCCAACGTCTGTCATGGTTGATGCAGACTGCAATCGATGCACAAACAGAACAGTCCGACACAACACTTTGGATGATGGCGTCCGCTTGAAGAGGGCGCGAGGGTGAGGATAAGGGCCATTCTGCTCGTGGAAGCCTCTTCCATACGGCGAAGTGTTTCCTCTGCTCTGGGGACAGGAGAGGTTGTCTATTTAAACCTATTAGTCAATTCTACGTGATGAGTGAGGAAACGTACAAGATGGGAGTTGGAGGCGAGAATGTGCCCCAAAGCGGGGTTAAGGACCCGTTCACAGTGGACGACCTACGAAGGACAGACGCCTGTTCTCCTGTTGAATGAGGATCAGTGGGATCTCCAGGCCTCAGAGACAGATTGGCTTCGACTCACTTTCGTCGAAGTGATTTCGCAGAACTGGTGCGATGTCACGCTTGACACTCTTGATTTTCTCAGCGCGCTCGAGTGCTTTGTCTGCAAGGGCCTTATACGATGCACGTAAAGACGGGTTCGTTGATGCCCGACTGAGATGCAAAAAATCTTCTGCTGCCTGAATGTACAGGGGGAATGCACGATCAAAGTCCCGTTCGAGCTCAGCTTTGGTGCCCTTTGTGTATGCCGCCTAGTGATTGTCGTTAGACAGACGAATCTGATAGACATCCGGGTCATCTTTCCTCAGCATCGCGAAAAGTTATCGCACCATTTCTAGAAGTCATAGATTGTCAGAAGAGCCACTGCCAGGTTTGTTGAGAAGGACGTGTTTGGGGTCCAGCAGCGTGGAATTTGTGGACAAACAGTCGAAGACGCGAAAGCCGAGGATGTGCATGGGCGCTTCTGTGCTCCGGAACAAATAAACATCAGTGGCCTAATTGGGCGATTTCCATTATTGTTGTGGGCGTCTATGAAAGCTTGGCAGGACAATGGTGGCCGGCTCCGGGTCCGCTGGTTGTTAGCAACGTTGACCTCTTGTACAATTGTATATTGTGTATTGTTCTATAAAAGTCCTCAAGGAGCACGACCGCCATGCACCAGCCCTTTCTGCCTTCGGATCCCGACAAGAGCCTTGTTCTCATTTATACCCTCAACGATCTCAGACACGACGAGACTACATGACTTCCACCATTACTTCACCTCCCTCTGACCGTTTTCCTGGCAAGTTCAGGGAACATCTTTCGGTTTCTATTCCTCCTCTCGATTTTTCTATTGATACCTCTCGTTTTTCTCCGGAGTCACCAGAGAACCCTCGACATACTCAAGTTTCCTGGGATCCGTCTTCCTCTTCGCATTCAACAAATATGGGCCGACGAGATCGCGACATCGAAGCTCAGAAGACCATGACATCCCCTGCATCCTCCTCACTCACCCTGCGCGACCGCTGTACTCAGTTCTTCAACATACGAACGCGCTCGAATAGGGACTCGGAGATGGTGCCCATCCAGCCTGCGTATTTGCCACCCTGGCAACCTCTCCACGTCGAGAAGAGAAGGCTTGCTGTCATGATTGCCCGTGCCATAAGCAGAGCCCCAAACCCTCTCGTCGCCATCGACTCTTGATTATCTTCCTCGTGATTGTCATCCTCTACCTTTTGGGCAACGTGGCCTTCCTCAACGCCCGCGTCCTGAACCCGACTTACCAAAATCCTTCGCCGACGAATAATACTCGGTCCACAGTTTTGTCGCAGGACGCTCAACAGTGCCTCTCACAGTATAACCTGAATGCCCCATCAAATCCTTCTGGTTATCCTTGTTCTTCGTGCCTCTCCGTCTTGCAAGCCGTGCCTTCGGATTTTTCCGGTAGCGCACAAGTACGTTCAGCAAATCTCCGAGAATGCTATTCAACTTTTTGTTGCACTCCGGGTCCGATATTCGAGACATCGAATACTGATGGTCAGAGTAACTTCAAGAATGGAGGCTGGGTTAATGACGTGAGATTTTGTGCTTGGAATGGGGTGTCTTGTGATGGGTCTGGTCGCGTCGCTTCCTTGTAAGTCCCTTCTTTATCTCAACAAATCCAATTCACCTAATCAATCCATCGGTCGTCCCCAGGGCTTTGACATTTCCAGGTGTCCCATTGACGATACCTAATGAGTTCGGTGCCTTGAACGGTCTTCAGAGTTTGCGAATTATCGGGAACTCGGCTACACCAGGTCAGTGGTTCTCACTTTCCCGAAATGATTCGTACTCACCTTTGAAATTAGCTGGCTCTCTTCCGGGTTCCTTCACCTCGTTGACTTCTTTGACTCTCTTACACCTGGAGTCTACGTCGATTACTGCTCTTCCGGATAACCTGTTCTCATCGTTGAGCAAGCTTACAACGTTGGAACTCGTCAAGAATTCTCAGATGGGGAATACCCTCCCGTCGAGCCTCGAAACTCTCAAGTTGCAGAATCTGTAAGTTACATTTCACACGAACTATGTCAAGTCCAATACTAATGTCCTTTCCCGAAGTGTGGTGAATAGCCAAAGTCTCACCAACCCTCTGTCCTCGATTTCTGCGAGCTCATCCCTCGAGTCGTCTCTGAAACTCCTGTACGTCTGTCCCTTAGTTCTCCATACTGTCATCAGCTTACCTCGATATCATCAGTGACCTCTCTTCCACCAATCTCTCCGGCGTTATTCCTCCATCAATCTCGTCATTGTCTTCGCTCCTTGAGCTCCACCTTGACTCAAACAGTCTCTCCTTACCTCTTCCTCCTAATTTCCCTCCAACTCTCGAAATTCTTTCACTTGCCAACAACACTGGTCTCACCGGACCCGTCTCCGGATCGTTCTGCTCGCTCGAGAAACTGCAGAGTTGCGACATGAAAGGAACAGGGCTGTCTGCCGCTGGCGGCTGCAGTGTTTGCCAATTTACATCTGCATCATCGTAATGATCACTGTGTGGTTCATTGTACACTCCTTAAGTTGCCTCGGTATCATTCCGCTCCTTTCACCTGTTATACTAATCCTTTCACGATCTTTAAATGAACCCTATGGACTGTGTACACGGACTTAATCTATGTAGCAAATAGCAGAACGGGTTTTGTTAGATCTACCTATAATGCGTAGTTAGCGTGCTGTAAGCACTGTGGACAATGTATGTTGTTTCACGTTGCTCGGTCGTATCCAGACATCCTCAGTTTCGAATCAGCACCTTGGGGGCCGATCTTCGTAAGTTTCGCAGCATGAACATGCACATTAAATCAGACGTGTGATACAACGGGCATGAACGATCTGATACACAACATACGAAGCACTCTGATGCGACTACGGCACAGAGAGAAGTCTAGCAGTAACGAACGTCTATATGTCGAATGCGACATTTACAAACCAAGAGGAGGAAGAGCCGCCCCAAGTCCCAACAAATCAAGAAGATTACCAGCGCCGACGGGAAGGCTGTATCAAGCATAGCCAGTTAGAACACGAATGTGCATTCAGGACGATTTCTGGGACTTACGCGTTGCCGACGGAACCCAACATAGCAGGGTTCAAACCGGCCAGAGCATTAAGGAGTGAAGTTAAAGCGCCATCTAGGCCGACCAATCCACCAGCGTTTCCACCTGCTGCACCACCAGTCAAGCCGCTCAAGAGAAGTGAAAGGAGAATTGGCAACAACGCCGTCAAGAGTTGCTATTGGTGTCAATGTATGTCAGGAATGAATTATCAGGAGGGTACAATTGTAGAAGGACTTACCAAGATGAGTTGAATGATCAAGGAGACGATGGACGTAACATCTCCTGCAGGGATGGTACTATTGGCAGTGACACCCTGGGTTGCAGTATTCACCATGGAAGTAGCCTTGCCCAAGAGAGAGTTGACTTGAGCGGGGTTGCCACCCGTAGCAGCTAAAATGTGAGATGTGTCAACATTCGGAAGGTAGCAAAAGTGGCAGGGACGAACGGAGTTGCTTCAACACAGGTGCGACATTCTTCTGGAGATTCTTGAGGACGTTGAGGACACTTTGAGCCTGGCGAGCTTCGAGATCTACAAGAGCCGCAGGAGAAGGAGCAGGGATGGCCAGCCCGAGAGGAACGATGGCGAACAAGCAAAGGAGGACGAAGGTGAATTTAGTGAACATCTTGGAATAGAAATTGAAGTAGGTGATGAAGAACAAAGTTCAGACCGGCTGAGGAGAATGTGATTGAATGTGGGCTGTGGGAGTAAGGACTTGGGACGACTGGCGAGACCTCAATTCGTGAAGGCTCTTAAATATCTGCAGGTACCAGTGATCAGGAGGATGTTTGAAGCATTGAATATTCCTGATTGACAACCAGGCAACGGTGCTCGGAGATGACATGACTCAGAGACCAAGGAGAATGTAGTCTCTGGTTGATTGCTAAGACAGAGCCTCAACATATTGAACACCATAATAGTACCAAATGAAACTGTCTACGCCAAAATGCAGCATNNNNTGGGCACCTGCTGAAGANNTNNCTTCTATTCAAAATTTGTTTGGCATCCTAGACCACTCCTAGACCGCGCCAGCAGAAAGACTGAGGTAGCCATCTTGTGTACTATTGCACCGCTTTGGCGGGCATCCTGTGTATTGAGTATAGTGTGTGCCGTTGTAAGATGATACATGATCCAGCTTACGTTGAATTCCAAGACCTTGGCTGTCAAAATGGGTGCCCGGAGGAGTAGATGACCACTGTGGTGGACGGACAATGTGTGGAATTTCTTCTTTGTGTATACGGAATGGTTTTAACTTGCTATGACCAGTTCTGAGTGAATGTAAGTTAGAACCCGTCGCCAGTGGTTGTGGTGGTACGGGTCACTATCAAGGACAGAAGTCGGAGGCGTCTCGGCATTCCAGCAATCCGGCATCTCGGCACGGAGTCCAAACGTCCACCTCCACCAGAACCACCATAGCGACAGAACAGTTGCTTGGACCAAATACATAACCTGCTACTCAATGAAGACTTCTGCTTACAGAAATGACCAACATTTATGTTGATTAAGAGCCGAGCATAAAGGACCAATATGCCTTCGACAGATACTTAGAAGCCTTCAAGCTTGACCGTTGGCTTTGAAAGATACAATCACGCTCCTAGAATGGTAGAGGGTTGGATGCGAGAGGTATCCACGAAGGTTGTAGCATATCCACAGACATGCGATAGAACGTCAACCCCTGAACGTCGAAAATGTGAACATGTCAAATACTGCCTATCAATGAGAAGTTTCGATTGACAGCGTAAAATTATGAGGCTGGGTCGTGAGGAGCGAATTTTCTTCGTTGTCCTCTTCGACCGATCTTTGACCAAGAGGACCAGTGGGGCTCGGAGAGTTCGACGGACACCAGATGTCATTCTTTCACGACTTCCTAAACAGGAATAGCACTGATGTGACATTTGGAGAAGGGAAGGAGCGCCCATCTGTTGTATCCTCGCCAGCAGCAACCACCTCCACTCAGCATCTTCTCCAACCATGGCAGATTTCCTAACACGCGAAAGTGAGATTTTAGGAGGAGAATTTTCTGCACAACAAACTGGTGATTCCTTTGCAACAGCATCCGGCGAAATCGATTTCGACAGGGCAGCATCCGCTTTCCCTGAAATCTCCTTGGACGGCTCAACGGACATCCCTATCCCCGGGTCCACCGCCGCGCCAGTATCTTCAAACAATGGGTTCTCGTTCGATGACTTTGATAGCCCACCCAATCCGCCGAAGGAGATTGCTGTGACAGGCAATGACGAGATTGACAAGTTCGAGAGCGACTTCCCCGAGTTGGACATCCCCGCTGTACGTCGAATGACTTCTGTGCTCGAAACAGTCTGACATGGTCTTTTGTTGTGTTGTGTCTTGGATACAGTCAGAACCTACGTTTGTTCCTACCCAACCCACCTTTGGTTCCGCACCTCCCTTTGCCCCGCGTCCGCAGCCATCCGCATTCACGTCCACACCCATTTTGTCACAACCCATTGAAGAGGAAGAACCTCAAGTAATCAAGTGAGTATCTATGTTATATGCTATATGGAATCTTCACTTATCGAGTTCTCGCATAGGGAATGGCGAGAGAAGCAGGAAGCCGCCATTAAGGCACGGGATGAAGCCTCCAAGGCGAAGCAAGAGGAAACAGTCTCGAAGGCAGAGAGGTCTATTGATCAATTCTACGAGGAGTACGCTGCAAAGAAGGAGAGAAACATCAGGGAAAACAAGTGCGTCTCCGAAATCGATTACCTCGTTCTCACCACTGACTCCGGATCCGCCACCTTTCCCCAGAGAGCACGAGGAACAATTCCTCGCCGCTCTCTCAGACTCATTGTCAAACGGCACTACCTGGCAACGTATCTGCGAACTCGTCGAATTACAGAACTCTCAAAGCAAAACCATCGCAAGAACAGGTGCTGGCACCACAGATCTTACGAGGTTCAAGGAGGTCTTGTTGAGGCTCAAACGAGAGGGTGACTCTGCTCCCGGAGCAGCTGGCTACTAGATGCGTTCTCCCCGACTGTCGTATGTTAGTCTACTTGTAATGACGAGATTCCTTGCTATCTTACAAAAGGCGACTGGTGAGAGTGCTATTGACTTATTGGAATTCCTTTACTTTTCTATATACCCACCCACGGTGTTCCGCTTTCAACCTCTCGTCGATTGTGTGATCCTGTTGGAACACGGCCAGAACAAACGCTGCGCCTGATACCTGGCGTGGTTGTTCCAACTTGTCACTTCTGCATATGGCTTCGGAATCTCGGTCTGGACTGGGACCTTGTTTTTGTGTCGAGACTCAAATGAAATCATGAGCCTTCCTGTTGGGTTTGTGGTTGACCACAGCTCGTCGCGCATGACTAGCATGACTCCTCGGGGAATCGACGAAATCTTTTCTTGTTGAACTCGGCATGAGGATGCATAGTTGGGTTTCAAGATCGTATCAGTGAGAATACATTATGCAGAGGATTTTGACACTGAAGTACGAATAATCGATGGCAGAAACTTGAAATAACCCCCAGCAGCACGAGTTCCAAACTTACACAGAAGGCCGAGCAGCGCACTGGCACAGCATCGACAAAGTGGGCCGGCGGGTTGGAGTACGAATACAGCGAGGGGCGCACACGTTTAGATTTTCGGGGATGGGCGGTCCAGGAAGTCAGCCGAGGACCAAAAGTACCCTCGCAACTTGAACGATGTCACGGTTTTCGGTGTCGTGATAGCCTGAGCAAGAGTCCGAGGAATAGCGCGGGAAGACAAGTTTAAAGTGAGGTACTCTTATAGAACCGAGGATACTTGGAGTTGAGTGACGAGAGGAAAGACCATCTAGTACTGAAAGCGAGCAGAGGAGACCAAAAATGACTACAGGCAGATTGATGTGTCAGAAGCAAGTAGTAGAGCAAGCACTGGTACCATGATTCAGCAGAGAGATGATAATAAAGCCCTACGCGTCGTGCAGGAGGAAGTTTAGAGATATTGAATCCGTAAAAACATTCCTGATGGACAAAAGCGTGGTTGTGAAGCTCCAAGTCAACAAGGAATCCCCCCAAGATTTGTAGGGGTCAGGTTTGCCAAGAGCAGGTATCGAAATATTCAAGTTGACGAATGCGGTTGGAAACAACTGGAAAGGATGGCACCGAATATCGACTGGGACGGGTGGTTGGATGACATACCGTGATGGCACCTGTCGGTGCGTCGAGTTTTGTGCAAGAGTTGTGTCGCGCCATCCGAGTTGCTGCGGAGAGTTACAACACTTGAAGTGGACAGGGAGGTGGACAGCGAGAGGTGAGAGCCGTGTGGTGAGGGACGCTCAAGTTCAAATTCATATTCGCGACACGCCGACAGCCGTTGGGAGCAAATCAAAGTGGTCCTGTTCATACGACAATTCGATATCGACAAATGCATAGACATATATAGTTGACTCGACAATGACAACAGAAACAATTCCCAAGAATCCACCATCCACCATCTAATAGTGACTATCCTCTCATCCCCTTCATCACGCTCTCTGCCTTTGCCCCCTCCGAGTCATCCTCGCTGCCACCCTCACCCCCTCCTACTCGTTCCTCCCCGTAAAGGTGCCCACCGGCGATGCTCCAACAGTCTCCTAGAAATAACCGGGAAGAAAATCCAGAGAAGTGAAACGAACCCACTCGAATTTTTCCACAGGTATTTGCCAGATAGAATCTCGCCAATATCGAATGGAGAAGAATAGAATGATTCGCTCGACTTGCTCAAACTATCCACAACGATTGTTGCCAGCTTCTCTTGAAGTGAGTCGCGGAAACCCGATACCAACTTTGATTGATGTTCCTACTGGAGGTCTTGTCAAGACTTCGAAGGTGTTACGATGGAAAACATTCTGCAGATATGTGTAGGTTTGAGTTCCTACGTTTTCTCCATCGCAACACGTAGGAAATCTTGGTTAGGTCTCGAACAGAAACACCGCATATGAATGCCCAAAAAGGGTAGCGCGTTTCCATGACTGTCCCCAAGAGACGATGGGAACGATGTCGGCGGGCTTTGAGGAGGTCGAGCGGATTTGCCTATGCTTCTCCCTTCGAAATCAGTATTAAAAGGATATCTGTCAAATACCTTCGAAAAAACGCGAATGTATGCGTTCATCTCGGGATTTTCTCCTGATTGCAGCTTGGAAAACGTTGGGTCACCGCCGCTGGTGTTGAATTCCGAGTGCTTTTGACAAATCGATATTTGGGCGTTAGAATGTTGAAACGTTTGCGATAGTGATGGAGTGTTTCGGAGGCGGCCTGATAATGGCAAGAATGAGCGAAAGATGTAAGAATACAAGAAGCCGTGACTCACTACACGTAGATATGAAGCAGTTAATTCTGATACCTCTTAACCAATCGACCCTTGCTTCCACGATACGGCCCTCCATTCACGAACGTGCCGAAACCAGCCAAGGGATGCTTATTGAGGGAATGGGTAGGTACGCCACGCTGAACATGATAGGGATTAAATCGAGCATTGCGCGAGACCGTCTTCGAAGTTCGAACAACGCCATGAGAAGCGATGCGTCCGTGTCCGAACTGAGTCTGAGGAAGGATTCAACATGAGAAACAGGAGACCTCCTGGAAGGTGCTTTGAATACGTACAAGGGCATTGGTAACCGAAGCGATGTTATCGTGTCCAATTTCCTCGACTGGGTGTTCAGGAGGGGAGAGCATGATGACATCTTGAGTCGTTGTCGTCACGGCCTCAAAAGCACGGTATGTTGGGCTAGTGAGATCGTCCATAGACTCGTCAACAGTCATCATGGAAGTATCGGGTGATGTGTTTGAAGGATTCAGATTGAGTTTCGCAGTGAATAAGGCGCATAGGGCGGTTTGTCCCCAGTCCTCGATGAACATCGGACTGTCCTTGCATTTGGCTCCCGTTTTCATGTCGTCGCCGTCGGACATTTCGACGTCGTACACGAGAGTCTCGGTTGAGCTCCAAGCGAAGGCGGATGAAGAGTCGCTCATCACAGAATCTCCATCGACGGGGAGTGTGTCAATCGGGAGTATGTCAATGACCATAGGCTATGAAAGAATGAGAATCGGCCCCGAGCACAGCGGGAGAACGAACATACCTCCTTATTCTTCTTGAACTTGAACTCAGTGAGAGGCCTGCGGTTGTTGCAAACGGCAGGAGGTTTATTGACAGGGACGATTTCAACGGCGCGTCTCCTGAGCTCTGCTTTGGAGATGGCGGGTCGGGCGTCGGGTTGGGCACGCTCGCTCTTGGTTGGCTCCCGCCTGAACAGAGAATAGACTTTCTGTTTGACGTTCTCATATGCGTCGCAAATCTTAGTTTGCATGGATTGAGGGGGCTCGTCTTCAGGTTTGCGACGAGACAACCTGCGTCGGCGTTGGATTCAGCTTCAGCGAGGTTGAATGGCTTTCGACCGCCGGTGAAGGCCTTGGGGCGAGGGCGGAATCCAGATTTCTCAGGCATGGTATATGGTATACAAGAAAGTAGAGATTATAAGGAGATATGGGGTATATGATACGGTGGGTATAATGAACAAAGTGGGGGTATGAACACGAGAGTTGCTAAAGTGGGAGGGATTGATTGGGCGGTTAATGAGTGCATTTCGGAGTTTGAAACCAAACGCGTACACAAAGACAAATAACACGTCTGGGCGCCCCATCACGTACTTGCGTACATCGTCATATGGTATTCCGCACGATGTTACACGCAATGCCTTGTCTGATTCTGAAGTCATCATCACCCCGCTTCGTATCCATCCTGCCGTGTCCTGCCATGTCCACGAACAGAGCGTGTGCTATAATCGATGAAGTGATCTCAAGAGGACATACGTTCCGCAGTCGAATGCTTCGAGATCACACGTTTTCAGACAACTTTGACGGACTAAGATACAAGCACAATGACGGAGCGTCGAATGCATGAAAATCGGCAATCCTGCAAATTACATACTGATACTAGGAAAATGCTACGACTCATGCATGCACAACCGGATACAACCTGGCTCGACTTTGATTCCTCATTACGATTTCCTCAACATACCTCCACTCATCCTCATATATTATATGCGCACAAACGCAGCTTTGATGCAAAGCTTGCTTCTCCTTTTCAGTGGGTGCACGCGGTTCAGGTGACTAGACACCGAATATTCATTGTTAACGACCCATTGTCCGCATCTCTTGTTGAAAGGACACTTACAGTACAATACATGTGGTGATGATCTTGGAGAAAATGAAATTTTAGATCGGGGTAACAGTATCTACGGCCACATAACGTGGAACCGGACGTATAGATGTTTTGTGGACCTTGTGTATATGATTGCTGTACTACCTTGGTCAAGCGAGACCACGGGCCTACAGCATTCATTTATCTTCATTCCACAATTAAAAGAGCATTCAAAGGACCGCATGTTTTCCTTGAGTTCATAACCGATTCATCTTCCTTATTTGATAGGGCACCTAGGAGTCTCCGAGTCCGACAACATCATCAGCAGTTGCATAGGAAGGCGAAGTATTGGGGGAGTACTCCCGATATATCTCTTGGCACAAGATTTCAGAGCACCAATAGATCGCATGATGAGTCGCGAACAATTGTCCGGCGCTTTTTTCTGCACTTTTGGGCGTACAAGGGACAACATTGGCGAGTGATTTCTGGTGTCGCCTTGGGGACATTCCGAAGGGCTTCACTTGGGTGGCACAGGAGAAGCTGATCACGGTTGAGGTCATGGGAAGAATGAGAAAATTGAATGAGCAATACATTCTCCTTCGAGAAGGAAACATACCTCAAGTGATTCGATAGCGCACACTTGTAGACCTTCCTGCCATGATCATCGGGCATGATCTATCACGATCGAAGAGATGAGGTTAGGGTGCTGTTGCTGGTGCGAGTCTTCGCGTGCTGGGAAGTGACATGGGTTCTCTTCTGACCTTGATCGTCAGAAGGAGGGAGGGAGTGGTTAGGTGTCGCTATCAGGCCAGAATTTGGGGAGGATTAGGACGATCTCGGGAGTTGGCATGATCGAAGAATAGATGGTTGTGATTATGCCTTTCTGATATGCGTTGAGTGCAGTAAACGTCGCTGGAGCAAGACGGGGGAGACAAGGAACGAAAAGTTGAGAGCGAAAAGGCGGGAAGGAGGGCGGGACAGCAAGCACCAGGTCTGTTGGAAGAATAAATAGTACTTATCAATTTTTGAAAAGATTGTTATGCGTTGATAACTCTTTTTCTGATTCAAAGCTGTCTTTTATGTGAAATCAATTCTCATTTCATTATTTGATGCCCGTGTCGAACCATCATCGTGTCGGGGCCCTTCCAATGGTTTCCATGGTCCACCTATTGCACTTTCGAAGGGTATGTACCACTCTTCAATGTGCAAATACAAGAAAATTCACGCCAATTCCATTAATTCAACAGGTAGTCATTCAACGCCACTGGACTGTGTCGACCCTCACCCATCTGCAGTAAGCGAGGCCCCTGGGGCATGATGACCGCGACCCCCATGGCATCTGCGACACAGATTTTACAACGGTACCTAACTACCGCAAACGCGGCATGCCCCAGAAAGTGCAACCAGGGCGCAAAACCAACAGGGCCAACTGTGAAGAATTCCGGGGCCTAGGGAAGTAAAAACCGTCGGACGTCACTGACATTGAGTGTTCAACAGGTAACGAACGCATCATGAAAGTCGGCCAAGACAATCACGATCAAATACAAAAATCTGTGGCATTCCACACCTTCAGCAAACTATCGCATGGTGTCGTCATATCTGCACTCTTGCTGGACGCGAATTCGATCTTTGGATTTTAAAAGGCTAGTGCATACTTTTCTCAGGTACTGGTGTCGTACTACTGTCGTACTCCGACTGCTAGGGACTATGAAGGGGTATTGTGATTCGTTCTCCAGCATTTTCCAAGAATTATTACAAAGGCTCTACGTGGCCCAGGCTCCTTCCCATCCGCCCACGGCTGGTACCCAAAATCCGAACAATACGATAAATTAGGAAATTAAAACAATGTTACATAATACTTTCTCACAAACATTATTACATTAACGACACATTACCAAATCGAGAAATTTTTCACGATGATACGTAGTTTTAGAAATGTTGAATGTTGGGGGTACCAGGTCCCGAGTGG